>SJYQ01096277.1:117283-144106 GCA_006410935.1 Redunca redunca
GCAAAGCTACTGTTTGTAGCAAACAACCAGTGTCAGGGGACTCAGCCTCACACCTCAGCCGTCTTTCCCAAGACTCAGCACGTTGCTTTCCCTCCAAAGCTTCCAAGGTGAGAACTGTCTGAAACCGCAGACGCAAAGCTGTGGTGCATTCCACCCAGCTCCCTCGCCGAGGGCATGGCGCCCACTGCCAGTCCTGGCTCCTCTTGCAGTGGGAAAACGGCGCAGTCCTCTAAACGCATCCCTTTATCCCTCCCCGATTGTGGAGTCGAACAATTCCGATTCAGTGGAATAAGGAGCAATTAACAGGACGGGGGATTTATTAAGGATAAGTCATGCCAGACAGTTTTGACAGCTTGTTTTGAGTGTGACAGAATTACAAAATGAATTATGTATTTAGACTTTTGTGCAGCGTCTAATTCCAGGCTCGTGAAGTTATTCTTGCCAAATGGTCTGAACCAGCCAGGAGGAGAACGGTCTCACGTACTGGAAATGAACGCAAAGATCAGAGACAGAAGGCACAGGGCACTCATCTGCAGGCCCAGACGGAGACCAGGAAGGGGGCCCAGCTTCCTGAGGGCGGTGGGGGTCAGGGTCAGGGTTTGTTTCCCTAAAGTCTCTAGTGTGATTCCATCCACCACCCTACATGGGGCGGGACGTCCCAGCCCCAGCCCTGCTACCTGCGGCCTTAGGAGCCTCCGAACAAGCGAACGTGAGGAGGGGCTGCAGAGGGTCCCCACCCACCCTTTGGCACCCTTGTCATCTGAGGACCCTCAGCAGAAGGGCAGGGTGGCAAGGCAAACCCACTCAGCCTGGTGGAATCAGAAAGACAGAGCTGGGAGGCCCCGGGGTTGCCACGTCTAAACCTGCAGGGGTGAAACTGTCTCTGGAAACACACGCTCACGCCCACACGCCTGGCACGGTGAGCGCAGGAGCGTCTCTGCAGAGGTGAGTAGCTACGATGGGGGCATATGCAGTGCGGGTGGGCCCCGATCCAGTGAGGCTGACATCCTGCTAGGAGCTGGAGGGGAGCACAGACACGCAGACGGGGAGCCACGTGCCGGCCGAGGCGGAGACCGGGGACACAACCCCAGGCCAAGGAGCGCCAAGGACTGCAGTGACCAGAGGCAGGAAATCCACGTTTCCTCGAGTCCCCGAGAAAGAACCAACCGCCAGCACCTTGGTTTTGGACTTCTGGCCTCCTGAACTGGGAGACAGTCCATCCCTGAGGCCCGGTCTGTGGTGCTTTGTGACACAAGTCTCAGAAACAAAGAGCTACTGAGCGAGTCCAGACGCCCCGGCGCAGCAGAGGAGCTGTGGACGGAGGCGCTGCGGCAGCCACACTCCCATCTCGTCCTGGGAGGAAGAGCGACGTCCCTCGGGGATCTGAGTGGGAAGGGGGGGCGCTCCCACCCTCTCCAGGGTCCCAGGAGGACACAGGCCTGGGGAGAGGGCGCCGCCGCCAGGCCGCTAGCCAGCGCCATGAGTCGGTATCTCTCCTTTTGTTTGTACTGATCAGCTGAAACGCATTCGGGCCAGAGTTTGGTTAATTAACCTTAATTCTGTGCTCAGCTACTGTAATCTTTAATTCTCTCCCATCACTTTCTGCCGTCTGATAATTATTAGTTTTATCTGTCCATGGTTACTGAATCCTCTGTTTTATCTCCTCTCCCCGAGGACAGGGTGGGTGGTGTTGAATCATTCTGTATGCCCAGATGCTGACGTCAGTGTTTTCTCCTGACTCACTGGACCACGGTGCCTCTGTCTGGGTCGTATATACGGTCCCGCAGCACCAGCGATGGTAGGGGACGAGGGAGCCACGGGGCCGGGGCTGGGGACGCAGGACCGGGGGCTGGCCGTGTGCGTGGCTGTCCCGGGTGCGTAGGGCTGAGGGCGCAGGGCGGCCCTCCCCGGTCTGCAGACATGGATGCTGGCGTCACAGGCTCCTTTCAGGCGCCCTTGCGCTTGCTCAGCACTCGCCTGGCACCACACTCACATCATCAGATCAAACGCCCAGGACACTCACCGGTGGCAATGCTCTTTTACTACGTCTTGACTTATTCATTTTTTAACTCTTTGGCCACACCGTGCAGCCTGTGGGATCTCAGTTCCCTGACCGGGGATTAAACCCGCTTTCTCTGAAGTGGAAGCACGGAGTCTTCACTGCTGGACTGCAAGGGAAGTCCCCGAGTACTTTTTTTCCTTGACATTCCATCATCTTCCCAGGCTCTTCAGAAAATAGTGGAAACAGTCCCCAAACGCCTCGCAGAACTAAAGGAGAAGTGACCTATCTGTCAAGCAAACATTTATTCTTTGATTTCACAGAAACTGAGAATGAACACACTATGAGCCAATATTGTGCTATGAGGGGTAGGGAACATGAGTTCAGGAGAGAGCGCGTCCTTCAGGGCAGAGAATGCAACTGAGCACAAGCAACGAGGGTGAATCGCGGGCTTTAACAAACACTCGGAAAAAGCTACAAAAATGCTTCGGATGTTCGGATCTTGCGAGGGAATGTCTGTGTTTCAGTTCCTGACAAATGCATCCTTGAAAAGCTGACAATGTGTCGTTCTAATGCCACAGGGAGGGGGAGTGTGGTTTGTTTAGTAAACGGTGCTAACACAAATGACTTGCCGGAAGGACAGAAAGCTGGACCACAGTTCAGTTCAGTCGCTCAGTCGTGTCCGACTCTTTGCAACCCCATGAATCGCAGCATGCCAGGCCTCCCTGTCCATCACCAACTCCCAGAGTTCACCCAGACTCACGAGTTGGACCACACCTCACACCATATCCAAAAACCGAGTTCTGAATAGACTCAACACTGAAACGTGAAAGCACAAGCTATCGGAAGAAGACTCAGAAAGCAATCAGTATGAAGATGGGGACACAGTCTTGAATGAGCTGAGACACCCAACGGCAGCAAGAAAAGAGACCGAGTGTGGGGCAAAGGCGCCAAGGCCTCGGACTGATGCCACCAAGAACTCGCGTGGGAGGCATGGAGCCAGCCGCCCTGCACGGTCACCCGGGAAATAATAACATGGAAGACTAACGGCCTCACAGAACACGGGTAAAGGTCACAAATGAGCAACTCGAAGCACCGGAAATCTGCTTAACATCCTGGGAGCCAGTGAAGGGGAAACTGAGATGCGAGTGAGATGCCATTTTTCATATATTACCAGGAATTAAACAATGACGTCATCCAGTTCTGGCAAAAGCAATGTAGCAATAACCTGTGGGGAGAAAAGCTGGCGGCAAGGTGAGTCAAGACGTGCCTCCCCTGGGAGCCCTACCCCATGGAGAGTCTGTCCTGCAGAAATCGCGGGAACGCACATATGTAATCAGGTTTCCCTGGGGGCTCAGACGGTGAAGAGTCTGCCTGCGATGCAGGAGACCCGGCTTCAATCCCTGGGTCGGGAAGATCCCCTGGAGGAAGAAACGGCAACCCGCCCCAGTATTCTTGCCTGGAGAATCCCATTGACGGAGGAGCCTGGAAGACACAGTCCATGGGGTCACAAAGAGTCAGACACGACTAAGCGATTAACACACACACACACACGTAATCAGGAGGCTTGCTGCAATGTTGCTGTCGTGGCAACAACTGGAAGCAGCCTGTGTGTGCATTTGTAGAACGGTCCCAGTGACCAGGCTGGGCCTCTGTCCACTGACCTGGAGGCCATCCGTGACGTGTGTTCATTAAGTGAGTGTCTTAGCGTGGCCACCTTTACCACACACCACCAGCTGGGAGGATTACACAGTAGAAGTGTTTGCGCACAGTCCTGGACGCTGGGCATCCGAGATCCAGGGCCCGGCTGAGTCTGACAACTCCCCTCCTGCTTGGCCCATGGCCACCCCTCTCCGTGACCTCACTCGGCCAAGACAGCGGGCTGGCATCTCCGACTCTTCTTACAGGGACACCAGTCCCATGCAATTGAGCCCCACCCTATGACCTCACTTACCCTGAATCCCCTCCTCGAAGACCTCAACATAGTCACACGGTGGGGAGGTTAGGGTTGACATGTGAATCAGGGGAGAGGGTGGACAACCATCTGGTCTCCGGGGCAAGGAACGCATTTAAACTTAACATTTAAATCGGTTTAACATTTCCATGCCCTTCAGGGGAATATATATATAGCATGAGTTTACTATTATTTCTAAGTGATAAAAAGAGAAAAATGAAGACATATCAGATGTGTGTGTGTGTTCAGGTTTGAGGAGCGTGGAGGATGCTGAAAAAAGGAAGTGCCCTCATCCTGGATTATTTGAGGGGGTGGGAAGCCAGCAGGGGAGGGTGGAAGGGTCACCGACAAACTTTTCAGTGTGGATCTCAAGTTAAAATTACCATGTTACTTCTGTAATTTAAGTTTTCTAATGAAAAAAAAATTGAAAACCCCAAATAGTCAGCAGGTTTCCCTGGTGCCTCAGATGGTAAAGCATCTGCCTGCAGTGCAGAAGACCTGGGTTTGATCCCTGGGTCGGGAAGATCCCCTGGAGAAGGAAATGGCACCCCACTCCAGTACTCTTGCCTGGAAAATTCTGTGGACAGAGCAGCCTTGTAGGCTACAGTCCATGGGGTGGCAAAGAGTCGGACATGACTGAGCAACTTCACTTCACTTCACTTCAGATAGTCAGCAGACACAAGTGCGTCCCATGCCACCTGGAAACCGCTGAACACCCATCGGGGCTCCCAGCCCACTGCTCCCCGCTGTCTGGGGGACCCCACCCCCAGGAGCCCCCGAGACCCAGCCTCAGGGCAGCATCGATTGACCCTCCATCGAGAACTCGACTCCTCCCCGAAACACCGGGAGAGCTGCCCGCAGAGGAGCTGATTAGCGGCCCCAGCGGCCTCTGGACTATGAGAGGCAACTCTTCACCCCGCATTTTCTGTAGAGCTCTCCAGACGGACTGAACTCCACCCAGTCGAGGGGCCAGAGACGCCTCCTTCCCTCTGATGTTCCAGAAAGTTCAGGAGAAGAGCGTGAGAAGAGCCCAAAGAGCATAATTAACTTTTTTTAACCGAACTTCAACAGTGGACAGGGGAGTATATTCTCTTACATAAATTTTAAAGCCTCTCGGTTGGTGCTGTGCCCACCCCAGCCCTTCCATTCAGCCTCTCTTCTTATCGTAAGCAGGGCCCCGACTTTTCCTTCTGTCCCATGTCAAGCTCGACAGGGGGACTCAGGGGCTGTCCCCACCGCGGAAATCACACGGGAGCAGAGAGGAGGGGCGTTCGGGTCCAGCCCTTGAAAACCACGCATCAGAGCGCCTCATCCATCCCCCCAGAAGGCTGTGCAAGCTGAGGCGGTTTCTGCCTCCAGAGCTGAACTCTGCAGGAGAGGGGGTGGTCTCACACCCACCGAGAGCCCCCCACAGCCCTCACCCTCCAAGCACAGTTCTCTGCACCTCCAGGCGTCCTTCCTTTGTCAGAGACCCGGTTACAGGCAAAGACTCTGCACCTGCCAGGAAAACAACTGTCCCCAGCAGGGGACACTGGCCTCCGAGCCTGGTAGACAGGGAGCGCCGTGTCTCCGAGCAGGGTCCCTCCTCCCCGGCTCCAGCCTCCGTGCCCTTGGCCGTCCCGGGCGTCCTGCCCGTGTCTCCCCTCTGAGCATCTCCAGTCCTGCTCGTCCTCCTATAAGGATTCCAGTCACCAGATCGGGGCCCATCTTAGTCCAGCATGACCTCATCTTAACCACAAAGATCTCAGGTCCTGTTGTCAAATAAGGTCACATTCCGAGGCTCTGTGTGGATGTGAATGGGGGTGGGTGCTGTTCAACACAGCTAATCTCCAGATTCGCATGTGGCTTTTTTCCACGCACCTTCCTCCCTGCGAGCTCTGCAAGGCTGCCACTCCTTCCAAACTGGACCTGACCACAGCTGAGATCCAGCCTCGGCATGTAAGAGAGCCACGCAGCTCCAGGTGTCCATCCTCTGTAAAGGGACAGCCACAGCTTTCTCTAAACACTGGAATTCCAAGTCTAAGTAACTAAACCTCCTGGGTTCCCCTGGTGGCTCAGTGGTAAAGTATCCACCTGCCAATACAGGAGACTCGGGTTCGATCCCTGGTCCGGTAAGATCCCACAACCAGGCCAGGGCACCCCGACTGCTGGGCCTGTGCTCTAGGGCCTGGGAGCCACTGCTCCTGAGCCCATGCACGCTGGAGCCTGTGCCCTGCAGCAAGAGACGCCTCCGCAGCGAGAGGCCCGCGCGCCGCAGCGGGACAGCAGCCCGGGCTGGCCCCAAGCAGAGGGAAGCCCGAGCAGCAACCAAGACCCGGCGCAAACAGAAGCACCGACTAACTAACAAGAGAAGACGGCTTCTCCAGCTCGGTGCTGTGGACAGTGAAGACCAGCGAAGCCTCTGTGGCGGTGGCTGTCCTGTGCCCACAGTGCCCGCCTCCCCCCTCGAGGCCGGGTAGCTCCCTGGCCCCCTACTTGCCCCGCCAGCTGCGTCTCCAGTGTTGCTCCAGGTCGCCCCCAGTGGAGACCCGCGGCCGCAGACCAGGTTCCGAGCAGAAGCCTCTGCTGAGTCACCATGATGGGGAAGGAGGCCGTCTGGCCGCCCTGGGCTTGCTGGCATGGCATCCGGACTGACCACGGGGCAGCATCCTCGGCGGCCGAGCCCAGCCCCGTCCCCTGCCTCGCCAGCAGGTGCACGGCAGCTCCAGGCCACTGCTGACCACAGGCACTGCACACTGGGTGACCACCCACGTTTCATTTGTGAACAGGCTTCTCATCACAGATAGACTCTTAAAAACAACTGGGTCATACTAGACCTAAACTCTGACGCTCAGTCTTCTCTGCTTTCTCCTTCACATTTATGTTTTTAAATTGAAATTCAAGGAATAGGGTCCGTATCAGGGCTTCCCAGGGGGCGCTGGTGGTAAAGAAGCTGCCTGCCAATGAGGAGATGCAAGACACGTGGGCTCAGTCCCTGGGTCTGGAAGATCCCCTGGAGGAGGAAATGGCAACTCGCTCCAGTATTCTTGTCTGGAGAATCCCGTGGGCAGAGGAGCCTGGTGGGCGACAGTCCACGGTGTTGTAAAGAGTTGAACACGACTGAGCATGCACGCGCTTCTTTTGTGGGGACACTACTGCCAGCGTCCCTGTGGCTCAGCTGGTGAGGAATCCGCCCGCAAAGCAGGAGCCCCGGGTTCAATTCCTTAGTCAGAAAGATCCCCTGGGGAAGGGATAGGCTACCCACTCCAGTAATCTTGGGCTTCCCGGGTGGCTCAGCTGGTAAAGAATTTGCCTGCAATGTTGGGAAGATCCCCTGGAGAAGGGAAAGGCTACCCACTCCAGTATTCTGGCCTGGAGAATCCCAAGGACTGTATAGTCCACAGGGTTGCAAAGAGTGGGACACAACTGAGCCACTTTCACTTGCCACTGTTGCTTAACATGAAGCTAAATTAAAGAACTTCTTTCCCTCAAGATCATGTGAACTTAGCATGTACGTCATTAGACTAGCCACGACATTTGAACTAGGGAGATTCAGATAGCACTTAGAAGGTTAAAAACGTGTTTGGACGGCAGGAGGGCTCCTCAAGCCTTAGCCTGAGGCTGCACTGAACCCACGGCCAGGTAGCAGTGTGTGCACAGCTTTGGCGGGGCCGGTGGTTTCACCAGCCGGTCCATCCTGCCGTTCTCGTCCTCTCCCTCTGCACTGGGACTCCAGCTCTCCCTCGTCAGGGGTGATGGCTGGTGCCGCACGGTCCGCATTCCGAGGTGCTCTGGTCCCTGATTTGTCTGTTTCCTAATCACTCCTCAGCTGAGCCTTCAGGAACTCTGGCTGCTCTCAGCGCCTCACAGTCCACAGGCAGACACAGCAGGGAATCCAAGCAAGATGCAGGGCCATGTGGCTGGTGGCTAGAGGGGCAGGGACCCAGGGAAATGCCCGGTCAGGGAAGGGGGACATTGCCCGTCAGGTCCCTGGAGGGCTGAGTCCTGAGCCCGGCATGTCCCAGGATATATCAGACAGACCTGGGAGAATGAGAGCTGCTCACGTGCTGTAAATTGCCCAGCTCCCTGGGGAATCTTGTGTGAAAGTGTGAGACCCAAGTCAGCTTGGATCTCAATGACAGCTTGAGCGAATAAACCAGAATGCGTGTCAACATCTGTTCAACATCATAAATAGGAGTTTACTTCAATCAGATCAGTGTCTGGTAAGACCCTCTGTAAGTGAAAATGATGCTGAAATTTAGAAAAGGGGTAAAAAATTGGTTCTGAAAGTTCGCCTGATATTCTCTAATAGCTGCTTTATAACAAAGACAGTTCCATCTGCTCTCCTGCCAATTCATGCTCAGCCCTGAGGGCTGTTTCTTTCTCTGGGTCATTGTCCTATTTAATGGTTCTTTGACGATTTGGGGACCAGGACACGTTTTTATGCCATGGCTTTATGTTATGTTACCAACTATCTCTTCCTCACTCTATAGTCAGGAAACAAAATACACTAATTTCTCCTTTATCACTCAATAAAACCAAAAAGATCTGCAATGGATATCCCTTCAAGCCTGCTGACATACAGATCAAAGAAAGCAGGACATCTCTGGGGGATCGTCCATGCCATTAGAATAAACCACACGCGGATCACACATGAGTGGTGACCTGGGCCTCGGTGTGACCATGTACAAAACCTGGGACTCAGTGTGACCACCTACAGATAACCTGGGACTCGGTGTGACCACGTAGAGATAACCTGGGACTCGGTGTGACCACCTACAGATAACAGATAACCTGGGCCTCGGTGTGACCACGTAGAGATAACGTGGGCCTCGGTGTGACCACGTAGAGATAACGTGGGCCTCGGTGTGACCACGTGGAGATAACCTGGGCCTCGGTGTGACCACGTGGAGATAACCTGGGCCTCGGTGTGACCACCTACAGATAACTGCAGAGTCAAGCGTCCCAGGGTTGCGCCCGCCACGGTCGTCCCCGCGTGGGCTGAACCCCAGACAACACATGTCTGTGCCTCTCTATCGCAGCCTCCCGTCCCGTCCACATCTCGGAAGGCAGGAAGAAGGAACGGGCCAGGGCTGGCAGCTCAGAACCTTGACATGACTTCAGTTGGCCAGCAAGTGGAACTGCTGTGGACTCACAGACCTTGAGAGCAGACTGGGGTTGCCAGGGGGTGGGGGTGCGGGAGAGCGGGATTGGGAGTTTGGGGTGAGCAGATACACACTGGGGTACATGGGATGGATAAACCAGAAGGTCCTGCTGTGTAGCGCAGGGAACTATAGTCAATATCCTGTGATAAACCGTAATGGAAAAGAATACAAAAAAGAATGCATCTGTGTATGAATAACTCACTTTGGTGTGCAGCAGAAATCAACTCAACATTGTAAATCAACCCTACTTCAGTAAAATAAATACATAAAAAGGACTGCTCTATAGTTAATCCTGGAACGTGCCGATCAGTCGGAAAGAGAGAAGGGACAAAAGGAAAGTTTGCGAGGTTTGGGGAGAATAGATACAGGTATATGTATGGCTGAGTCCCTTGGCTGTTCGCTTGAAACTACCACAACATTGTTAATTGGCTATACCCCAATACAAAATAAAAAGTGTAAAAGATGGATTTAAAAAAAAGGAAAGCTCGTGCCATCCCCGAAAAGACCCTCAAAGCAAAATGAATGCTTGCTCCCTGAATTTTTAAGTACCTGCCCGGGCGGCAGAGGCTGCAGGTCGCTCTGCTGACAGCTGGGAAGAGTTCCCGGAACAAGGCCCGGAGGAGAGCGGCGGCCCGCGGGGTGTTCTCCAGGACGCGGACGCTCGCCTTCCACAGCCCACCCCAGAGGCAGAGGTCGACCTCAGCTCTGGATTCCACTCGCCAGCAGCGTCAAGCGCAGTGAAAATCTGAGCACCTTTGACCGGAGCAGCAGTGTCTGTGGGATGAAAGCAATTCTCTTCTTTAGGAAAGAAAAAGAGGCGGTCTAATTACCTGCTCCCGGTGGCAGCCTTGGTCCTCCCAGCCTCAGTCTAAGGCGGCCGACTCAGCGGCTTGGCCCTCCCTGCATTGTTTCAACACCTACCAAGAGGATTAAAAATAATCTCCTTCCCTTTTAATTTTGCGTCACCCCTCTACCCTGCCTGCCCTGGGGACGCCATGAATGTTTAATCCCCGTGGGTTGGGGACGGGGGAAGGTTCACCCTTGTGGTCGCCGGCTGCACGGGAAGCCCTGGGGAAAAGGGCCCCCTGGTGGCCCTGCCCGGAAGCGCACCGAGCGCCGGGCCAGGGCGGGAGGTTCGCGGGCAGAGCTGTGTCTTTGCCGTGCTCCGGGCCCCCAGCGTCCCCCTCTGAGCGGGTCCCAGCCAGGACTGCCCACGCTGGTACCTCTCACCGCCCCCCCCACACACTCAGGTGACCCAGTCTCCCCTCTCTGCTCTGAGAAGGGCAACTGCGCCCTCACAGGTTTGTGCCATGAGTGTGTGTGTGTGTGTGCACGCTCACACCCATGCACACGCAGTACGCACACGTGCATGCACACACCCGTGCACACGCACATCACACACACCTGCACACACTCGCTCCTGCCCCTCAGGCTTGCATTTGCACCCTGGCCTCTCAGGGGGCAGCTGAGGCTGAGGAGGAAGAGGGTTTGGCCACCGAGGGCGGTTCCAGTCTAGTGGACCAGCCAGCGGCCGCGCCGCCCGGGGACAGGCCCAGGGCAGCTCAGACAGCTCAGGGCCCTCCGGCAGGGGCGCGAGGCGGGCATGGAGTCTGCAGAGTGCAGGGGACGCCAGCCTGTCAGCCCCGGGGGAGGAGGAAGCTGACAGTCTTACAGGGCCCAGACGTCCAGCTGGGCAGGGGGCAAGCTGGCCAGGCTGAGGAGTCCGAAGGCCCGCCCTCGTCCCAGGGTCCTGGCCCCCCGGCTGGAGCAGCCACAGCTGCGCCCGCTCAGCGCCAACCTTCCTGAACCTTCTGGCCGCCCGGCCTTGGTCCCCAGCCCTCCCGCCGGCTGCGTGGGAGCATCTAAGCCCTGAAGCCCTGCATCCAGTCCCCTCTGTTTAAAATCACAGCCCTGACTGAGATGGGACGGGTGCAAGATCGTCTGCAGATCTGGGCCGGCGGGCCTTACCCAGTTACGGGCGCTGAGGTCAGGTCACGTGTAAGATGGGACCATGCCAGGCACGGGCCTGCAGTGGCGTCCATCTGGGCCTCCCAGGACCTTAGTGTCTGCGGAGTGAGGCCGGGCTTCAGCAAGCCGGAGGTGGGTGACTGACCCCACTGCCTCGGGAGATTGTCGGCTTGGAGCTGCTCTGCGCTGGGGCTGCGGGTCGTCAGTTTGAGGAACCCTCACTTGGGTGGCACTGTAGATGCCTGGAGACCAGAGCCACCGCGGCACAGCCTGTCCCCAGTGGCCACAGGGCGAAACCGCCTGTGGTCGCCTGGGCCCAGCTCCCTGGCAATCAACCAGGTGAGCACGGGTGTCAGAGCCCGAGCCAGGCTGTGCGGGCAGAAGGGAGACATTCCACTCTCAGTCTGCCCCCCGGACCTTCCCCAGGAGCCCCCTGCCCCGAAGTCCCCACCCTCCCTCGGAACATGCAGGGGACCCCCGAGGGCTGGGCCCCCGAATGACCACGGCAGCGGCCGCCCCCGCCCACCCGCGCCGGCGGCAGGAGGGCAGCTCTCGTCACGGGGGCTGTCCCTGGACTCTCGCAGGAAAGACGCCCGTGGCACTGTATCAACAAATCAGCACAACGGCCAGAGGGTTTCTCTTTTTTAAAAAATGAAAGAGGGACTTCTCTGGCGGCTCAGTGGGTTAGAATCCGCCTGCCAGTTCAGGGGACACGGGTTCTGCCCCGGTCTGGGAAGATGCCATGCGGCAGCTAAAGCCTGCAAGCCACAGCTACTGAAGCCTCAAGCTGCAGCTACTGACGCCCGTGCGCCCCGAGCCTGTGCTCCGCAGCAAGAGGGGGCACTGCTGCGAGAAGTCTGTGCACCCCGGCGGAGGGCAGCCCCTGCTGGCTGCAGCTAGCGGAAGCCCGCATGCAGCAACGGAGACCCAGCACAGCCGCAAATAAATAAATAGATTTTTTAAGAAAAAGGATTCTTTATAGAAAAAGTTCAAATATAACTTGTTTAAATAAAAGAAAGAAAAGGAGAGATAAAAGAGAAGACGACACACAGTCAAAGCCGTCAGCTAAACGAATGACACAGGTGCAAAGAACCCCGAGTGCACAGGCTTGAAAACTAGAAAGGCCTCTCCTTCTCCTCATTCTTCTCTGGGAGAGAAGGAAAAGGGATCCTGGAAGGAGAGCAGCCAGCCAGGCTGTCGAGGACTGGACACACGGGTTCTGTGTGTGTCCTCTGGACGCCTGAGATAGGATATCCGCTCGTCTCAGAGACTGGGTCCCAGGCCTTCGGGGCTCACAGAGAGACAAATCAGCAATAGAGACAAAGCTGGCAGCCCCCTGACTCCACCGATGCCTTCCCGGGCCTGCCCAAACTTCCCAAGGGCGGGGATGGAAGGTGGCCCCCACTGCTGACCCGGTGGGCCACCAGGAACCAGGAGCAGCGGCCGCACAGACCAGGGGCTGGCCACCCGCCTGCTGGCACGTGTCCTGTGTAGCAGATAGCCACGTGTGCCTGCCACTTCACTGAGAGCAAGACTACTTTTGAGAACTGGAATTCCTGAAATGACATGGAATTCTTTTGATTTCTTGGGGGGGGGGACCCAAACTTAATTTTTTAAATTACACCGTAATAATCTGTCCATGATGGGAAAACATTATAAAGATGAGCCAAAAAAAAAACCCAAAGCCTCATGGCAATGCCAGGATGACCCCATCACCATCGAAGCATGTATTGTGTCCCCATCCTCCAAGACCAGATGCTCACTCACGGGGAGTATCTGTATATGCTGAGCAGTCACTTCCTTTTTGTACTTAAAACTGCACTACGCCCTTCTGATTTCTTACATGCTGATTCACAGGTTCGTGTGAACATAATTTTATCTACAATTGTCAAAGTAATATATCGATTAAGGTGTTAGCCACCACCTGAATATTCATTAGAAGGACTGATGCTGAAGCGCCAATATTTTGGCCACTTGATGGGAAGAGCCAACTCATTGGAAAAGACCCTGAAGCTGGGGAAGATTGAGGGCAGGAGGAGAAAGGGACGACAGAGGATGAGATGGTTGGATGGCATCACCGACTTGATGGACATGGGTTTGAGCAAAGTTCTGGGAGATGGCGAAGGACAGGGCGGCCTGGCGCGCTGCCGTCCCTGGGGTCACAGAGTTGGACACAGCTTAGCTGCTGAACGCACACACAGCCGCGGGCTGACAACGTCCATAAAACATCATAGGGGTGGCCCCCCAACTCCTGCTTGCCTGTGTAGCTTCCAGCCCTGTGCCCATCCGCACACCATCTCTTTCTACTGCTTGCAGGAAAATTCGAGAGAGAGCTCAGGACTGTCCCCAGCCCCGCTTTGGGCCTCACGCTCGCAGCACAGGGCGGAAGTGTGGGCCGCTGGGCGGCCGCCTGCCACAGGACCACCGCTCCCCGACCCTCAGGCGGGCTTCACCTCATGGGGACTCCTGGGTCGGGCACACTCCCTTGCGGTGTCCTGACCGTAAGATACCATCCAGACTGTCTTGGGGCTGGGGTGTCGGGGTCTTTTGGACAAATTCCCCACTTGTTGAAAAGGAGTGTAAGGCAACACTTTTCCGTTTTTCTGTCCTGAATGTTGTCTACACGTGACACCAGGAGATGGGTGGCTCATTGGGGACCACGAGGAGAATCCGCCCTCCAGGCTGAGCTCTCTGCCAAGATCGGCAGACAGGAAAGGCAGAAAGGGGCTTGGTCACCCCTGGGGTCCCTGGGCCTCCGAACTCACCCCCAGAGCCCCCAGCACGCAACTGCCTGCTGTGTAGGACAGGAGGCGCGGCTTTAGCTGGCTGGCCCGGTGTTCGACGCTGAGAGCCTCCCAGAGCCGCCTTTTTGAAACGAACAGTGGTCACACCATCGAGCTCTGATGCCGGGAGTGGGGATGAAGACCAGATCTGTCTCTCACTGCTGTCACACGCGCCACTCACCCTGCTCCCCTGAGGCCCGAGAACTCCTCTCCACCACACCCAGCAGCTGAACACGCCCCAGGCGTCCTGGCTCAGAGTGGCCCCGGTGCCAGAGCATAACTTCTGAGCTACAGCAGCTGGGAGCTGGGAGCCAGGAGTCAGGGAGCCGGGAGCCAGGGGCCAGGGGCCAGGGGCCAGGCCGCAGGGGCCCCCAAGGGCTGGGGAGACAGCCATGGCACCCAGGGCACCTTGGTTCCTGGGTCCATGGGCTGCGCAGACCACCAACACCCAGCCTGCTTTCTGCTGTAACCTCTGGAGGAGAGGTTCTGTTGGTTTCCGCTTGGGGAATAGCCATTCCTGTGGCGTTGTTTGGGTACGAATAGTCCTCCCGAATGAAATATCTTTAGGCTGCTGTCCCATGCCGAGAAGGGCCATCCGCTGCCGTGGCTCTCAGTGTGTGGGCCGTGACCCACTTTTTCTGATGCAACTCATTACATAAAGCGTCAGGAGACAGTAGTTTCCGTCGTCACGATGCACTCTAACACTTCACGTACACGCTCCCACGTCCGTTTCACCCCTGGACGCTGACTGATGGCCTGCTGGTTGGGGGGCCCCGCAGTCTGACCATCACTACGGGACTGAGTTCCTCTCTGCCCCCAAGGCGGCCTGTGACTGTCCAACTCACCCTCTCATCTCGCTAGCAAGCAGGCCTCCGTGCTGCCACGAGGATGGGGTCAATTCAAGGAAATGAGGCTTCTCTTCACCTCAGCGCTCTGCGCTCCTCCCCTCAGGCCTGCCCAGGTCCGGGGCCCGGAGCCAGGCTGGGAGCCCCAAGCTCCACTGTCCACTGAGTCTGCTACGCGCCTACCTCAGGCCTTGCTTGGTTACCACTCAGAAAATGGGGCTTCTCCCCAAGGGTCTCCTGGCCCACCAAGGTGGGTGGGGAGTTGATGGGGGCCCAGTGGCCCTCCTGGGTAGGGGGGACCAGAGGGGCACTTTGCCTGAGAGGGCCTCACAGTACCTGTCTGGGTCTGGGTTTCACTGGAGGTGCATTGCCCCCTCCCCGGCTTCTCCAAACACGGGTGGGGAGGGGGCAGAAGGTAGACGGGGATCTTCCGGGGGCGGCTGGGGCCCGAGTCCACTGGGGACGGTCCAGAGCCGGGGGAGCGCTCCTGAGAGGTATCGCACCCAGGAGGACTGGAGCCCCTTCCCTGCGCTGCCCCACCCCCAGTCTAGCCCTTTCTGCTCACTGGAGAAAACTCTAGGAGAGAGCAGGGCTCCTGGAGTCAGTGGGAACCCCCCGGGGATGGGGAAAAACCGCACCTGCCACAACTTCCCCACCCCAACCCGACCTCCCACCCCAACCCTAACCTCCCACCCCAACCCTAACCTCCCACCCCAATCCTGACCTCCCACCCCAACCCCAAACCTGACTTCAACCCTGACCTGACCCCACCTGAGCCCCACCCCGTCCTCCAAGGGCCGGCCCTCCGAANGGCGGGGCGGTGGAGGGGGCCCTCCCGGGGCGGGGGCTCCATGAAGGAAGCATACCCATCTTTCCACTCAGACAAGTGACTGAGTCTGTCTGAGACGGGTCTCGCATCCTTACCCCCAGGAGAATCCTCTGCGGATCTTGGTGGCAGGGGTGGGGAGCCTGGGGGAGGCGCTCAGCCTCTGAGGTCCCTAGGCAGCCCCCGAAGCCGCTCTGGGTCCCCTGCAGGCCTTGCCCAAGAACAGTGGAAGTGCTATTTTTATCCTGATGCACAATAGTGCCGAAACGCCTTCCGACTTGACAAGACACAAAATTTAGGTGCTGGGAGAGAGACTTCAATTTCAAGCTTAAAGATTACTTTGGGTCCCCCAGGACTCAGAAGCAATTTAGAGCTGATACCCTGAACAAGAGAAAGGTTAGAAGATTAAGACCAACTGCTGTTTGGATAAATGGCTGGTAATTGCCCGCACCCGCAATTATACACGGGGACATAATTTCTTTTCCGCTACCTTTCTCCTCTCCTGCGTCCCGTCAGGGTTTATTCGGAAGGAGCCCACCTTGGTCTTCTCCTGCCGAGCCTTGGTGATGTCGTACTCCACTTCGTCCATCAGAGCCCTGCACGCTAAACAAGGCAAGGAGCTCGAGTTACTCCTGGAAGGGCCCCCACCCCGAGCCTCAGTCCAGCTGCAGAGTCGCAAGCCCACGGTCCCCGGGGCTGCGACAAGCTCCTGTCCTCTGGTTGCTTCTGCACAGGCCAAGACTCGCAGAGTTTTCAGACAGCCAGACTGAGGCTTCCTTTGCTTATTCTTTTGCCCCCTGTGTTTTTCATAAACCACATACATTTTACGTTTTCATGTAAAACACTTTTTTTTTTTTTTAAAGAATAGAGAGACCTTCGCTCCGAGTCTTTCAGAGTTCCCTAAGCCACACTGGGTCACAGTCATTACACCCTTGGAGCCTCAGCAAAGGGAAACATTTTGTCCAAAACGGGGCCCTGCTCCCAGAGGCACGCTTTGGCTGAATTTAAAATCTCAGGGAACCTCTGAAACTGACCTTTCTACCCAGCTCTAGAGCTGATTCTGCTCCTCTCCTCAGGCAGGACTGCCCAGCTGAGAACTCTCACCAAGAAAAAGTAAACGAAAGGACAATGCCTCCAACATCAGCCTCGTTTGCTCAACAGGACGCTGCTTCTGAACTTGCTGTCTTTGTCCCCATTCTGACACGGATGTCGGAGGAGCCCAGCAAAGCCTGGGTTGCTCACAGCCCCTTGCCTGGTGTTAAGCGAGGCGCGCACACGCTTTCTGTCTGATTTGAGCACTGCGTTTCGGGGGTGAGTAGCATAACCTTTAAATTCCCAAATCTGGACACCGGCATGGCTGACCCTGGTTTTAGCGCTGTTTCCTGGTTAGCATCGCCGACTCAGTGGACTTGAGTCTGAGCAAACTCTGGGAGATGGTGAAGGACAGGGAAGCCTCCTGTGCTGCCGTCCATGGGGTCACAAAGAGTTGGACCCGACTGAGCGACTGAACGACAACCCGATCGTACGCCGGAGTGGGATGGCGTGGGCTCAGCCTGCGTCGACGGCAGCAAGGAGCAGCCACAGTCTCGCCGCCGCCGCCACTACAGACAGGTCCTGCCTGCCCCACGTTGGGTCGGGAGCCACGCTTTCGACGCTCCACGGAGCCTGGAGAGTGACCCTGTGTCACGGTGAGGCTTAGAGAGACCGGACAGCGTTCCCCAGTCCCACTCTGCAGGCCGCCCTGCACGTCTGCGGGGGCACGCGGGCAAGCCGTGGGCCACCCAGCCCAGCTGCTGACCGGGTGACCCTCGGGCAGTGTGAGCCGTCCTTGATCATTAGGGTTACCTACTATGGAGGTGCCGGCCTCCTGAGTGGCACCCGCTCTTTCTCCATCCCCAGGCCTCCGAGAACAGCTCGTCGGTACACGGAGCCAGCGGGAGTTGGAAGGGCAGCGGACGGTTGCCCGAAGCCTGGAGAGCCTGGCACAGCCTGCTCCTCCAGGCCTAGCCTGCAGCCGCACGCCTCCTTCCTAGCTTCCGGGGCCTTGTAACTTGGCATCCCGGCACCTTCCTGAAGGCCCTTGACCCTGTGATGCCCCCCTGCTGCACTGGACCAGCGCCCGGGCACTCGGGGCAGCTCTCCTGGCCCCTTGGACGGCAGCTTCCCTCCTCTGTGAGGGGCCTCAGCACTGCCCTTCTGCGTCCATTACGGCCCCAGGAAAGGGTCTCCAGAGGGTCCCTGATCCACCAAGCCCACCGGCGGGGGTGGGGACCACACACCCCCAGCCTCACGGCTGGCGGATGGCCCAGCACCTCGGCCGGGAGGCCTCTCAGGAAGAAAGCACGGGTGCCCGTTGCGGCGGAGGACGGCTCAGGATCCCTGGGGACGGACAGGTGTGAGGAAGGGTGTCCTCGAGGCTCCTGACCCCCTTCACTCCTTGCTCCCAGGAAGGGGAAGGGAGTGGGAACCAGTCTCTTGGGCACAGGGAAGGGGACGGTCAGTGAGAAGGGGCGGTGGCTGGTGTGGCCACAGGGCTGGGAGGCGGCTTCCGGGGGGTGACATGGGTTCCCCCGCCAAGAGGGCCATGGCAGGCTGGCCTGAGGAGCCCCACAGAGCAGGGCCCAGGGGACCGGGGGCCTCCATGCGCCAGCAGTGCCCCCAGCCCTTCCTGATGCAGCTGCCCGCCTGGAGGGCAGCGGGGTCCCTGTTCACAGCCCGGGGCTTCTGAGCCTGCCCTGGGGTGCCTGCTCCGCTCACTCCGCCTCACTTAGCTCTCTCTCCATCAGAGGAGGAGGATAACCTAGAAGCACCCAGCAGATGAACACCCACCCCCAGCTGGGCCCGGCAACCCTCCCGGGACCGCAGTCCTGCGTGGCTCTCTGCTCTGTGTCTGCAGACTCAGGTTCCAGGAGGTTCCAGGACCTGGCAGGTCTCGGACGCTCCAGGCTCTGTGGAGCCCACGGGGTGACCCTGGCTGCCGTGCCTACCCCCGGGCAATCTGTCCTGTTACTGTCCTGCTCCTTTCAGCTCAGGCCAAGTCTGGGGAGCTCCGGGGCCTGCTGGGGAGAGGAAAGCAGAGTTGACGGCGGGGTTGCTGTGGTCCCCACGCCCCCGGCCCTGCCTTCTCCTCTGTGGCACCAGCTGCCTGCAGTCCCAGCCTCCAGGGCCCACACTCGCAGGTCAAGCAGAGCGGCTCGGGGCAGAGGTGAGCCCCACCCACGCAGAAGGCTGGGCTTCCCAGAGAGCCCTGGAGGGCGTGAGGTCGTCCAGGCCTGCGTCCTGACCTCCCCTGCGCAGGGAAGGGGTGGCTCGAGCAGAACAGATCATTTCCCATTTTCGCCCCAGGTCACAGAACAAGTTAACACAGTCACGTCAGCGACCTGGGCCTCCAGATTTCTAGTCCGGCATTAATTTAAATGTTAATCTGAAATCTTCACTTAAGTCACTGGAGTTTCGAGTTTATTAGAGCAGGCGGCGGGCCTGAAGCCTCCTGGGGGGGTTGGCGGGTCACGTTGCCTGCCAGAGGGCGAGCCCTCTCCCCAGCTGGGCCTGCCTGTCTCCTCCCTCCGTCTGCCTCCTCCTCTCTCCTGGCCTCTTCTCTCTCTTGCTGGGAGTGAGATTTGGAAACGGGGAGGAGACGAGGGTGGGTGTTGGAGCCGTTGGGATGGTCCCTGCGGGCTGCAGAGGGCAGGCTGGGGGCACCCCCCTCCCAGCCCTGCGGGTGGGGACAGTGCCCGGGAAGCCTGCAGCCCGCTGGCCCTCTGCTGACACCATTCCCACAAGAGAACACGCATGACATGGCGGTCCAGACCCCTCTCCCCACGGCCCCCCACTCCCACACCCTGCTGGGCACACACCCTAGGGGCTCAGGAGTCACCCGCGTGCAAGGACCTGAAGTCTGCAAGGTGACGCAAAGAGCAGGGGAGTCCCAGAAGTAGGTCCCAGCCAGGCCCTCGAGGTGCTTGCCTTCGCCTGGAGGGCAGCAGGCTCAGCAAGGGGCACAGAAACCCACAGTGCGGGGTGGGGGCTGCAGACACCCCGCCTGGACCAGTGGGGTGAGCGAGGCCACCTGAACCCCCAGAGCCACCCGCAGCAGTTGGTCCCGGGTGCCAGCATGGGTGACCAGCAGATTCTCCTGGGCAGATGCTAAGACACAGAGCCAGGAGGGGCCCAGGCTCTGCCTGCATCCCACCACCAAGCTACCTGTCTCCTTTAAGCGGGGCCCCAGCTCCTCCACAGACGAGCCCTGACCCTGGGGGGGGCTGTCCTGACAAGGGCGGCGCCCCCCACCACCCGTCAAGGACGCTCAGACCCTGCCAGTGGAAGGGGTGGCCATTGCTTAGGTCTTTCTTGAAAGTTTTGTACACAAGACCCCAGGAGTGTGGGGGCCAGCAGGGGCCGCTGTTCCGTGCGGGGTGGGTGGGAAATGAGCTGAGAGGCCAGAGACGAGCCGCCCAGTGACCCTGAGCCGGGGCCTGGAGGAGCACAGCCCCCCTGGGAGTCCTCCAGGGCTGGAGACCCTGGCAGCCCAGAGCCCCCGGGGGAGGTGTGAGTGCCAGCCGGGCACACGGGAAGCTGGCTGGGCTTGGGAGCAAGTCTCGGCTTCAGGCGCCCCGCATCTTGTAGCCACCTTCCTCCTCCCCTCCCTCTCCCACTGCCATGGGCAGAGCTGTGTCTGCCGGGGTCTGTGCCCTGCCCCGGCACCGGTGGAGGTGACCTTATCTAGAGGCAGGGTCTTGGCAGATGGTCAAGCTCAGATGAGGTCATTAGGGTGACGGGTCTGGGAAGGAGAGGAGAGACCCAGAGACCGGGAGGAAGGGAGACACGGATAAAGAGCCTCGGGGTGGCAGGCGCAGAGGCTGAGGCTCTGTGTCTGCAAACTGACGGTCATCAGCCTCCGCTCTATGTCGGTAGAGGCGGGAAAGGCCCTCCTCAGAGGTTTCAGGAGGAATGTAGCCTCGCCGACACCTCAACTTCAGACCTCTGGAGCCCAGAACCATGAGGAAATGCACTTCTACTGTTAGGCCCCCTGGCACCCCTCTCAGCTGTGCCACGTGCAGAGACACGGCGTGAGGAAGGCATGGGCGAGGGCAGGGAGAGTCACGGCACATGCATGGCTGGACCTCAGAGCTTCCCGAGCGCCGACGCTTGAGCCAGGCTCTGAGGACAAGCAGGAGACTGCCAGGTGGGACCGACAGAGACCACCAGCTCCCAGGAGCGGGTGTTTCCTCCCGCGGGAGCAACTGTGTCGGCCAGGGAACGATGTGTCAGCATTTGAGAGACGGAATGACGCTGTTGTACAGCTGTGTCTCCCTTGCCCCACTTTTCTCATTCAGTTCTTTACCATCAGTACATTCTCAACGTGCTGCACGGCGGTGACTGTTACAAAAGCTGCATATAATATCCCACCGAGAAGATGCACCGTAATCTCCTTAACTCTTCTACCCGCTCCTGTCAAGTCGTTTCAGATATTTAAAGCCGGGAAAATTTAGCCTCACAAAGGATCCTTATTAGCAAAAGAGCTGCTTTTTAAATGAACCTGGAGACATCATTGTGTCCCATTCGTCTGATCATTCAAGAAATACTAAAGCCTTTTCCCTCTTCTGGGCACTGTACCAGGTGCAGGGGTTACAGTGGAAGGTAAGAGAAGACCACCATCCTGACCACAGTCACTCAGGGTTTGCAGAGGACAGAGGAGTATGGGTCAGCTCCAGAAAGGAGAGCCTCATGTACTCTGAGACATTCCAAGATTAGGAAAGGATGTATTTTGATGTCCTTCCATCTTCCCACACTGCTGGGCTGCCCAACAGCAATGAAGGAAGTGATGTTTGCAGGTCCAGACCTCAAGGGGCCTGGGAGCGTTCACCTTTGCCCTCTTGGAATGTTTGACTGTCCTGTTCAGAGCCCAGAAGGACTGCTGACCGAGAGGTCACGTGGGGACGGGTGGAAGCCAAGAGCCAGCACCCAGGCCCCAGACCCTCCCTGGGGGGCCACTGCAGGACTCGGGCGCACGAGCGAGCACGGGTGGAACCTGAAGGCTGCCAGCCCACTCCTGCCCGCCCCGGGAGAATGGTTGGCTCACGGACAGGCCTCTGAGGGTGGGAGGGCTGCACACGGGAGGGAGGTGCAGGTGAGACGTGCAGGCTCCTTGGGAGAAGGGCCAGCAGATGCTAGACGCCAGCGTGAGCTCACAGAGTGTCTGAGAGACAGCGGAAAGAGAAGCCCGCCCACGTGCTGAGCAGGAGTGCGTGAGAGGAGTGGGGCTCGCGAGGAGGCCGCGGGCGGGCAGGCCTGCGAACGGGCCCCTAGTCTCGGGGCTGCCCGGAACACGGCGACGGTCTACGTGATTGTCTGGAGGCTAAGAGAGCCCCCAGGCCACCTGGACCCGGTGACGGCTACACAGGGCCTGCCCACCACAAAGACCCTGATGACAGAGAGGAAATGTCCTGCAGAGCCTAGTCCTGGGTGGGGTCAACAGAAGGATGGGGTGTGGACCGGCTCTGCTAACAGCCGTGCAGGAACTCATAATCCAACTTGACCAGCCTCTTACAAGAGGAACCTCAGGCTTCCCTGGTGGCCCAGTGGTGAAGAGTCCGTCTTGCAGCGCAGGGGACACCAGTTTGATCCCAGGTCCAGGAAGGACCTACATGCCGTGTGTGCCAGAACTACTGAGCCCGCCCGCCGCAACTACTGAAGCCTGAGCACCTGGAGCCCTTGCTTCACAACGAGAGAAGCCGCGGCCATGAGAAGCCCCGCGCACAGCTAGAGAGTAGCCTCTGCTTGCCGCAGCTAGAGAAAGTCCTCACGGCAACGGAGACCCAGCACAGCCAAAATACATAAGCAAAACTGAAAGAAAGACCTTGCCTCCAAATACAGTTACATTCATAGGTACAAGGGGGAGGGCTTCAACATATGAATTTGGGGGAGCGCAATTCAGGAATAAAGTTTGTCTCGAGAGCAATGAAGACCCAACACAGCCAAAAATAAATAAGTAAAAAAAAAAAAAAAAAAAAGACCTTGCCTCCAAATACAATTACATTCATAGGTACAAGGGGGAGGGCTTCAACATATGAATCTGGGGGAGTGCAATTTGGGAATAAAGTTTGTCTCCGGATAAAAAGACATGCCCAGATTGGTTAGCTCAGCATCTCAGCGACACCCAGACTTTGGCTCGGCTTCTCTGCCACCCTCGTGACTTTCCTACACAGGTGTGCGACGTCACCTGTGGTTCTCAGCTTCCAATCCTCAGATGCGACACCTAGAGTCTGAACAAGTATTTCCTCGCCTGTAAACTCCTGTTTGTAAGGAAAGTTCCAGATGCCCCTGGCAGACTCCCGCTGTCATTATCCAGAACAGTCCTGTGACCCGGCCCAGCTCCGTCACTGGCATGGAACGATGTTCAGCTCAGACCGACTGAGATCTACGCCTGGAGCTAGAAAGGGTTAGCTCCTCGGAGGCTCTCGGTCCCTCTGTAGGTGGAGAAAATCCGGGTTCTGCCGGCAAGCCTGCTCTAGGCCCAGGGACCCCAGGAACATCTCAGTACTGGGCAGAGATTCAGGGAGGCAGCAGGTGGGGGCGGGGCCTGGAAAGAGGAGGCCCACCAGCTGGTGCAAAGACAGAGCCCAACCCAGAGGCTCCTGCACGCATCTCCCCACCCCAGCACGTCACCACGGCAACCCAGCGCCCCAGCGACTCCCCATCGAGTTTTAACCCAAATTACATTTTCCAGATCTAAAATCAGAGGCACTGTGAGGATTCATGTTAACAACTTGAAGGTGTACAAAGATGAAGGCAGAATAGGCAAAACTGATCCATGATATTTTCTAGTTGAACAGGCAAACCCTGGTTGTTCACAACCCAAACTGACAGGCTTTTTCCTCCAACACTCCTTTAAGAGAAAGAAGCAATCTTAGGGTTTTCAGCGGCCGTGTTTGTTTTCCAGGGAACATTCCAGCTTCACTGTAATTCTATTTTCCTCTTGTCTCACTCCATCTTCCTTGACGTGCAGGACAGCAGGTTCCAGTCACCAGGGGAAGGGATAATCACACCAGCAGATGCTGTTTACTCTGGGGGAAATGTGGACAGGCATGCCGCCGGAAGATTTCCGGTACTAACAATACAAGGGTCTCCAGTCAGGCTTCAGGTGACCGGAAGTGTCATCGACCCAAACGCCTCTTAAATCTCGCTTATCATCTCTTTCTTTGGTTCAGGTCCTTCTCACCTGATTACTCTGACAGTTTTTATCCTGCACGTCTTGAGTACGAAATTTCTCTGAGACTTGGGAATGTTAAGAAAAGTCTGGGCAAAGCGTAAAACAGGCTGTGGGTCACTATTTTCACAAGGCATAGTCGGAGCTATTTGAGTGGGACTTCCGGCCCTCCAGGCCCTGTCAGTTAAAAACGCCCTGATGTGATTAAAGGTCGTGAGGAATGCAAGCTATGATATCAGTTCAGTCGCTCAGTCATGTCCGACTCTTTGTGACCCCATGGACCGCAGCACGCCAGGCTCCCTGTCCATCACCAACTCCCGGAGCTTGCTCAAACTCATGCCCAAGCTACTATATCTAGGATGGATAAACAGCAAGGTCGTGCTGTACAACACAGGAAACTCTACTTAGTATCCTGTGACAGTGGAAGAGGATACGAGAAACGTACGTATATGTGTTATTGAGCCACTTTGCTGCACAGCAGAGGCTAAGCATAGTCAGTCAACAATACCTCAGTTTAAAAAAGACCATCAGGGCATTGAATCCAGACCTGTCTGGGGAGCTGGGGGCCACACACAGGTGCGGTGGCTTCCACTGGTGGGCCCTCTGCATGCAGGCTCTCTGCTAAGGACTCTGCCCACCATCACAATGAAAACCCACAGAAGCTAGAGCAGCTCCTGTGTCATCGTCCCATTTGACAGATGAGAAAACTGAGGCTTGAGCAAGAAGCAATTTGCTTCGGGTCACGCACTGGACCACAGGGCAGAGATTCAAAAGCAGGTGCATCTCCAGAACCCACCAGGGTCCCACCCAAATGCCCTCTGTGTGGAGAGATGGTAAACCAAGCCAGCAAGGGCAAGAGCCGGCAGGCGGGGCCATCCAAGGACAGTGCAAGAGTGCTCACTCGAGCCACGTCATCAGGGAGGGCTCCACAGAGGCTGCCGTGGCCCCTGAAGTCTCCATCATAAAAGGTGTGGTTGTAGAAAGAAGCTTAAATGCAAAACTCCACTGAGTTCTAATGAGCTGATGAAGACACAGCCCCAGCTGGTGTCATCCTGGGCGCTCGAGAGCCCAGCCCGGGGGGATGTGCTCCCATCACCAGGGGCTCCTCGGTTCCTGCCAGAAGGACGCCTGCCTCCCTCAGAGGACGCAGACACCTGCTCTCCCCAGGAAGAAACTGACTTCCCGATATAGCACCCAAGGACGCTCGGGTCGATTCTAACAAGACCATGGTTCTCCTGCCTGTGGGTGGGGGTGGGGGGGCTCCCAGCGAGAGGTGGGTGTGGGAGGTGGATCTCAGCAGGTAAGCCCACTCAGTGGTGAGCTGCAGTTACCTGGCTGGTTAAGAAGCCGGTGTTTCCGGAGCAGCGACATAAATCGCCCTGAGTGAGCAGAGGCTTGACTCCGTCTGCAGACACACCCATCTACAGCAGGATGGGGAGAAGACCCCCCTCTGACGGGGACCTGGCTCTGCAACATAACCTTGCAGCTCTTCTCTGCCCACGCGGGGCACTGGGTCAGCCATCCGACTCCAGGGGACTGAGGGGGAAGGGACAGCCTGCCAGGTCTGAGCCCAGGCCTCCCGGGGCCTCTCACAGCTCCACTAGTCCTCCTGCCACCGTGAACTGGCCAGAGAAGAGCTCGTCCCTCCCGGCCCAGGTCGGGGGAGGAGGAGTCACGTACGGGGCAGACCTGGACTGACTTCCCGAGGAAGCTGCCTGTTGAGCCTACACACCTGAGTCAGTCGCTCCGTTGTGTCCGACTCTTTGCGCCCCGTGGACTGTAGCCCAGCAGGCTCCTCTGTCCATGGAACTCTCCAGGCAAGAATACTAGAGTGGGTAGCCATTCCCTTCTCCAGGGGATCTTCCCAATCCGGGGATCAAATGTGGGTCTCTCGCACTTACCATCTGAACTACAAAGGACTAGGCAGCTGGCGCCCATCAACCAGTAGACTTGGAGGGAAGAACAGCACTGAGATTGTTTGTTATGCAGCAGTAGCTGGCTGACAGTGTGCACTCAAATCAGAGAATTTAGAACTTAGACACTGGGGGTGGATGCTAGATGGTGGCTTGGGTATTTAGTTTTTCAGATCAAGCAAGTTATAAAACAACACAGGGAAAGTGCACGTGGAGAAAGACCCCATAGTGGTGTCAGATGCTTTAAATAAATGAGGGTGGGCCCAGGGTGATGTCCACGGCACTGTCATGAATCACCGTGGCATCAGGGAGCTGTGCTCAGGCCTGGCTCAGTTTCAGAAACACGGCATCAGCAACAGCTCTCAGTGAACAGTTGCGGCTGCTCCTTTCCCAGGCATGCGGCAAGTGGGGCTCAGCCTCACCCGGCTTCCTACCCTGGCTTTGGGTGGAGCCAAGTGTGAGTCACGGCTGAATCGCAGCATCTTCGTGCTGGCCAGGGCCCTCTGAGGCTCTCCACCCTCACCCGTGACAACTGCCAAAAGGCCAGGCGGCCCACGGTGCAGGGAGAATCGCTTCACGATGGGAAGCATGGGGGGCGGTTGTTACCCAGTGCGGCTTGTCCTGTCCTGACTGCCTGCCACCCGGGATGTCACCCACCCAGCCCCTCCAAGGAAAGGGACCTCACTCACACCTGGGCTCCCTGGGGTCTGGCTGGCATCAGCCTTTGGGGCTGGTTTCGGGATGTCCACTAGAGGGGCCCCCAGTGCAAATCATAAGGGACGTGAGAAGCAGCGTATCAGTAGGGCTCGGGGGCAGGTGGTCCCTGAGAGTCCAGACGCACAGACCGTCCTCGTCTGAGACCCTGCAAGGCTTCTGGGACAGACCGACGGGGCGGGGCCGCCCACACTGTCAGCTCTGCGGCTGCCTTGCAGCCCTGGCTTGTGAACAGGGGCTCTGCACCAGCCTTTCTCCCGCACCTCGTGAATTACGCAGTGGTCCTGGCCCGAGGCCCTGAGTGACCAACAGCTGACCGCTGCCTCAGAACGGGGTCCAGAACAGAAGGCCAGCTCTCCATGCCAGGCTGGGGACCTGGGCTTGGGAGGTGCACTGAGGCTGGATGCAGGTGGGGGCGGCTCTGCCATCAGCGAGCAGGACCCCTCGGCCAGGGTGCAGTCTCAGCAC
>SJYQ01096277.1:149016-177648 GCA_006410935.1 Redunca redunca
CCCTTTTCTTCCCACCCGTCCCCACTCACCCCACAAGCCTGAAAGGTTCAGATAAATTAAGCATCACATTTACGTTTAAACAGGAACTGCCTTAAACATCAGCAGGGCATCCTTTTTTTTTTTTTGCAAATGAGTCTCATGCAAACCCCATAGGAAAAGCAGCCAGGTGCGTGCCTGCGGGGAACCGGGCCCCAGACACACCCTGCCCTCAGTCACCCGATACCCAGCTGCAGGCTTCGGGCAGACTGTGGTGGAGAAAGAAGGATGGTTCAGTGAGGGAAATGCTTTTTTTAATTTCCTCCAAGTAATCTGAATAATTTCCTCCATATTCCCCAGATCCCTGCTTTCTCTGAGCGAGCAGAAAATGCCAGCTTTGTAGTGTGCTTCTGAGCACCTGGTCTCTAGGATGCTGGGCCATTGAAGGTGAAGCTGGTGGGCATTTCAGGGAGACGGGGGGAGTGGGAAAGAAAAAAGAAGAAGGGTGAAGGGAAGGGGTGAGGGAGGAGCGACACTGTCCCCTATCAGATTCGGCATGCCTCTAGGGAGCCTGGCAGCCTTTAGTGGAGAAGACGTTTTTGGAGACCAAGTTCGAGGTACTCACTGTTTATTGCTACTGAGGTGTCAACTGCCCCCAGGCTCTCTGGGACAAAGATGAGATTTACGTACACACTGCTATACAGCCAAGCGGCACTGGTGGTAAAGAACCTGCCTGCCAGGAGATGTAAGAGACATGGGTTCAGTCCCTGGGTTGGGAAGATACCCTGGAGCAGGGCAGCAACCCACTCCAGTATTCTTGCCTGGAGAATCCCACAGACAGAGGAGCCTGGCGGGCTGCAGTCCACAGGGTCGCAAAGATCAGACAGGACTGAAGCGACGTAGCACGCACACGTATAGACACACTCACCCCAACGCACACACGTCTCCATGGCCACATCGAGATGGATGACTCGATCCCATATCTCCAACCCAGTCCAGCCCCTCCGATTCTTTGTAACCTTCTCCCTTTGCGGCATTAATAAACCCCTTCTCCAAGAGCAAGAACCCCAGCTTCTGTTTCCCTCACAGGGTGTCTCTGTGGCTCAGCTTCCTGCCTGTCCCCCTAAGAGTCCAGTCACCTTGTGACCCTGCTGCCCATCACTTGGCCCCCAGCTGTGCCGGGTCATCTGTGTCCAAGGAATGGGCCTTGGTTCTGATAAACAATAGCCTCGTATTATATTCACCTTCGGAGGAGCACTGAAAAATTGATGCTTCTGAATGGTGGTGTTAGAGAAGACTCTTGAGAGTCCCTTGGAGTGCAAGGAGATCCAACCAGTCCGTCCTAAAGGAAATCAGTCCTGAATATTCATTGGAAGGACTGATGCTGAAGCTGAAACCCCAATACTTCGGCCACCTGATATGAAGAGCTGACTCATTAGAAAAGACCCTGATGCTGGGAAAGATTGAAGGTGGGAGGAGAAGGGGATGACAGAGGATGAGATGGTTGGATGGCATCACTGACTCAATGCACCTGAGTTTGAGCGAGCCCGCAGTTGGTGATGGACAGGGAGGCCTGGCGTGCTGCAGCCCATGGGGCCACAGAGTCAGACACGACTAAGTAGCTGAACTGAACTGACGTTCCCCTTTCCCCCCCACGGTGTCACCCGAGGGAGATTCAGCCATTTGTTCACAGGCACTGTTTGCATTCACAGGACATTGACTTAATCTTTAAATGGAGCAGCAGTGTGAGCAGCTTAGAGATTCTAGTTCCCAGCTCCGCTGCTCCGAGGTATGGACGCTGGAGCCAGTGAGACATAAGCAGGACTTGGGGGGAAGCAGGACTTCTGAAAAATTCAAAAGCAGGAAGACAGCGGCCTTGGGTCCCTCTTGCATTTCCTTTGTTCTTCTTGCTTCTTCTTTGGAATGTGGACCTGATGGCTGGAACTCCTGCAGGCTTCCTGGACCCTGAGGCAGGCTCGAGGTGGAAATGCAGACAAAGACCCCAGGAGTTTGGATCCTGATGCCGTTGTGCAGCTTCCACACCAGCCCATAACAGCTGACTTTGGGCCTTCTCTTGATATAAGAGAAAAGTTCATTTCCACCAAGTTTAAGCCATTGTAACTTTTAGCATGAGTTGGTAGAAAGCTGAATGAAATCCGTAACTGAAAGAGCAGAGAGGTGATTTCCCCCCTCCCGCCAGGGAAGCTCCTTGGTCCCCCATGCAGAAGCGGCAAGTCCAAGGACCCCGGGCCCCTGGGCCCAGCTGTTCGGAAAAGGGGAGCCCCCCGTCCTAGAACAACCCGTCAGTAAGCTGGACGGAGTCCATGCGGTCTTGGGAGGGAAAGCTGAGGCTGGGGAGCCTGTAGGAAGAGAGGAGGCCGGGGGGGGCGGGGCCAGGCCCTGCATAAGCCGGGGGAGGGCAGAGGAGCCACGGAAGGGGAGAGAGCCCCCAAGCCCTGTGCGACCTGGCCTCCGCCGCGGGGGCCTGGATCTGGAGCGGAGACCCAGCTTTCTAGTACCTGCATCTCAGCACCCACACAGCCTGGCCCCAGGAAGTCCTCCCTCACCCCCACCACTCCCCTAGGCCCCCGGTCTGATTTGTTATTAACTCCCTTGATTTTGTCTCCCAAATATTTCTGGATCGGGCTGCTCCTTGCCACCCCCCGCAAGCTCTGAGGGGCAACCTTCTGGCTGCCCAGCTGCACAGAGTCTTGCCGGGTGTGCCAGCGCCCCTCGGACCACCCGCCTGTGCTTCACACGTGGCCAGGGGGAGCTTTCCACAGGCCAGCCTGAGGGGACCAGGAAGGTGGTGTTCCCACTAAGAGACCGTCCAGTGAACCATCTTGGGATGTACATCACAGAGGGGCCGGTCCTGATGGATTACAAAAGGAAACCACAGGGGCTCCCCTGGTGGCCCAGAGGCTAAGACGCCACATTCCCAACTCAAGGGGCCTGGGTTTGATCCCTGGTCAGGGAATTAGATCCCACACCCCACAACAAAGACCCNAAAAAAAAAAAAAAAAAAAAAAAAGGAAGGAAACCATAAAAATACTGGAATAAATTACAAGAGTATTTATTATACACTTGTAGAGTGAGGCAAGCCTTTCTAACCATTACCGCCCCCCAAATCATAAAGGAAGAGAGCAAGCACCCTTGTAGCCACGGAAAAATTGAGATCAGGACTTCCCTGGCTGCCCAGAGGTTGAGACTCTGCCCTCCCACTGCAGGGGGCGCGGGTTTCTATCCTGATGGGCAACGAAGGCTCAAAAGTCACGTGGTGCGGCCAAAAAAGAATAAAAGAAAATCAACTGGCAGAAAGCAGATTTTTAGGGCCACAAAATGGTTTTGGATGATGCTGTGATGACGTCACTGCACGCTTGTCCAAACCCGTGGCAAGTACCAGAGCAGGAGGGCACCGCAGTGGAAGCGGTGGACTCTGGACAATGATCACATGCGATGTGTGTTCATCAGCCGTAACAGTAAACTGGACACACGAGAGAGGGAACGTGCGGTGCTGATAGAGGAGGGTGACTGCATCTGGGGGGCAGAGGGAATACAGGAAATCTTTGCAGGATGCTCGGTTTTGCTGTGAACCTAAAATCACTCTGAAAAATAAAGGCTATTAAAAGCAAAACCAGAAAATTAAATTTAACCACCTAATTGAAAACTGAGTAAGAATTTGAACAAAAGATGAGGAAAACAGGGACTTCCTGGGTGATCCTGGGGCTGAGATGCTGCCCTCCCGATGCAGGGGGCCCCAGTTCAGTCCCTGGTCAGGGAACCAGGTCCCACACGGCACAATGAAGATCCGCCACGCCACAACTGAGACTCCTGTGCAGCCAAATAGATGAACAAACATCTCATTTAAAAAAGGATGAGCAAAATAAAAAGCCTGAGTTGGTACTGGTGAGACGAGACCTCATACTGGTAGAGAAGCATATAGGACTCAACAGAGGGCATCTGCTAGTGCAGAATAGTGACACAAATCACAAGTGCACACATGCGTTGGGGGCCAATGATTCCAAGTCCAGGAGTTTGGGCCACACTTGCACGTGCACAGATGCAAAATGAGTCACGTATGAAGTCATTACATTTACAAAAACTTTCCAAACCATGTATGCAGCATAGTAAGCTACCCTTGGGAAAAAATGCAGTATTTCTGGAAGGAATCTAAGATAACTCTGAACATCCGCCTCCTCTGGGCTGGAGAACTGGTGGCTGGAGAATCAAGTAATAAAGACCAGGATTTCCTGAGTGACAGGACTGTGTTTGTGATGCTAGGAGGGCCCTGTGTGAAGTCGAACAGTCATGTCCGACTCTTTGCGATCCCGTGGACTGTAGCCCGCCAGGCTCCTCTGTCCATGGGATTCTCCAGGCAAGAATACTGGAGTGGGTTGCCATTTCCTTCTCCAGGGGATCTTCCCAACCCAGGGATCGAACCCGTGTCTCCAGCATTGCAGGCAGACGCTGTATCCTCTGAGCCACCAGGGAAGTCCTGAGGGTATGCCAATCACGTGACCCAGAGTTATGGGATGGGGCTGGTGTCTCGAAGACCAGCCACCCGATTGGTTAGACTGAGCAGAGGGTGGGGCTTGGAGCTCGGTGGTCTTCCTCCACCATGGGGGAGGGGCGGGGGCTGGAGGCGGAGCTCAGGATGGAGCCAGCCCGTCATCAGTCCCACCGCTGCGCATTGAGAGGCCAAGGGGAACTCTGGAGCCTGAGGCTCAGTGGTGATTCCCGGCGGCTGCAGGAGAGCGGGGATACCCCGGCTCCACCAGGAAAGGGCCCAGAGCTCTGTCTCCAGGACCCTCCCAGACCTCACCCTGTGTGTCTCTGTACTCGGCTGGTCCAGGCTGGTCCAAGCTTGTGTCCGCCGTTATGATAAAACTTACGGTAATCCTAAGCTCAGCACTTTGCTGAGTCCTCTGGATCATTCGAGGGGATCATCCAACCTGAGGGGGTCATGGGAATCCCCAGGGTTGTGGACAGATTGTCAGAAGTGTGGGTAGCCTGAGGTCTCTGCTGGTGGCTGGCGTCCTAGGGGGAATGGAGCCCCTGACCCCGTGGCTGGTGTCCGAGTTCATGTTGGGGGTCTTAATTGGGAAAGAAGAGCAGGGCTGTTTTGGCTGTGACCATTTGTATCTTTTTTAAAAGTATGTTTCCTATTTATAACCAAATATGTAAGATCAAAAGAAAGATATTTTTAACTCTAGGAGGAAAAAAAAATGGTTGTACCTGAAAGCACGGTCTAAACCGGAAGCAAACGAAAACGAGGCAGAATTTTGAGCACTGGATTGAACCGGTAAGAGGAAAAAGCCCTCTCATCATCAATTCATGGCTGACCAGTCCCTGGGAAGAGGAGACAGGCTGGTGGTACTCCAGCCTGTTTCCTTGACAGCCTTTTTCTTTCATCCTGCGTCTATTTTCACTGCCTCGCCTGGAGCATGCAGGCCTCCAGCCCACAAAGTCAGGAGCGCTGTGTCCACCTGATGGGACGCAGGTGTCCAGGTGGAGGTGCTGAGGTGGGGAAGCGCTTCCCACCTTTCAGAAGCTGCGTTCCTAGCCTGCAGACTCCAGCCTGGGGCGTGCTTGGTCTCACTTCAGAAAGAAAAGCCTCGTTCAGAAGCAACACGGGAGCTGGAGAAGCAAGCGGAACACAGGCAGGCCGTCGAACACCCTCCCCACCTGTCCTGGGCGGCCCTCCTCCTACATTCTCCTGTTCCCGGGGTGTTTTCTTCTTTCCGTCCTTCTTTCTCCTCCAGGCCCTTCTGCCGCACGAAGCAGAAAAGGAAAGCGCTTAACGGGTTGTTTCTCTGGGGCCGTCCCAGGATGTCACAGGAGACGGGCCCGGGTCGAGTACTCGCTTGGGGAAGACCGCAGACCCGCGCGGTGGGGACCACGCTGGGCTGGGCTCGTGTTCCAGTCCCTGACTGGCCATCTTAAACCCGGCGTGTTCTCTGAGCCCGTCGCCTGTGTCAGCTGGGCGTCAGAGTCATCCTTTCCTGCAGGTGAGGCTGCCCCCCCCCGGTGGACTTCCGCCGCCCCACCTGCTGCACCCCACTGCCCCCACCCCACCCGCTGTCCATCACAGAGAGAGGCTTGCCCGCCGTCCCGGGCAAGGCCCACCGTGGTCATTTCCCGCCTCAGCCGCTCAGGCAGGTCTCCGGATCGACAGCAGGAAGGCCTGTCCTGGGAGTCCCGAGCTGCCCTCCGCTCCAGGCGAGGGACAGCTCTGAGGAGCGGAGGGGAGGCTGGCGTCGTCTCTCCATCTCAGACTGTCTACCTGGGCACCAGAGCATCCCTTCTTCAGGGATTCGTTCCTGGGTATACTCCTGGCATCACTTCAGGGACATATTCCCAGCATTCAAACAGCTGCCGACCCTTCTGTCTCCCCCTGTTCACGGGGCTGGATGGGGACTGAACCCCGGGAGACGGTCCCCGGGGACTGTCTTGGTTTAAACAGCAGTCTTCAGCTGAGCTGTGAGTTGAGTCCCTCCTTCTGGATTTGATCAACTTTCCAGGATGCGAGGGCTTCATCTGGTCGGAAATGTGACCCTGTCCTCTTATCGAAGGGTGGGGCATCTATCCAAGATGCTTCTACCTTTCCAGAGGGAGCGAAGGACCCATTCCGGGCGCCAGGTCCTGGGGAGGCCTGCACGAAAAGGCGCAGCTCACAGGCTGCTCATCCACTGACCTCTCCTTGAGCCCTGAATCCCTGACTCGGTCCATCGTCACCTGCCAGGAAGAACGAACTGACGCTGCCCTGTGGGTGAGCGGGTGATGGAGGAGGAGGCGCCCTCGTCGCCCTGGTCCACAGTGAGTGCTGGAAGGGGACTGGCTTCTGCTGCCTGGGCGCATCCAGAGCTAGACAGGCTGTCCTCCCTGCCCCCTCGTGCCGGGAAGAGGGCCTGCTCAGTCGTGTCCGACTCTCTGCAGCCCTGTGGACTGCAGCACGCCAGGCTTCCCTGTCCTTCACCATCTCCTGGAGTTTCTTTCATGTCCACTGAGTCGGTGATGCCATCCCACCGTCTCATCCTCCTAGGTGTCACCTGTGCTGGGGTAAAACCTCCTCAGGGTGCCATCTGTGTAAGTGCTGCTGGGGGAGGCAACAAGGGGACAGTGGAATTTTCCAAGGCATGGAGCATAATGTCTTGGGTCCCACTGGCCAAGTTCACGGCCTTGCCCAGCTCTGGGCAGCAAAGGTGATGGCCGATGCTGGAAAAGCTGGCAGGGACCAGACTGGGTCTTCCCTGCCTCTCTCCTCCCACCCTGAAAGCTGCCGTGAGCCTGCAATTCTGCTTCCAAACTGAGGTCAATGCCAGGTAGCCATTTCCATCTAAAATCGGTATGTTCCATTTTAACTGGAACCCTTCAACTAGTATCAAGATAGCATTTCACATTTAAAGGGTTTCTGTGGCAAGATCTCATTGAGAGTTGACCCTCAGGGCAAAAAAAAAAAAAAGAATGAATAAGAGAAAAAGCCAGTGGCCTCTGAGGTTTAAGGCACCATCTCATTTCCTGGGACAGATATTTCTCTTCCACTGAATTGCTTCATCTCTTTTACTTAGACTGAAAACCTCCTGGGCCGGCCTGCGTGACCCCTGCCCTCAAGCAGAGCAAAAACCACCACCAGCTTTAAAGAAACACACATGAGCCACGGAGGCCATGCGCCTGATGGAGGTAGGAGGACCTGATGGAGGCCCCGGCAGGACCCTGCCCTGTGCAGACACCTCGGGGTGTCTTGGGGACCCCTTGTCTGCACCCGCACCTGTGCAAGCTTTGGCTTCTAGAAAGCGCCGTCCTTAGCACGGCAGGAAGCCATGGAGACAGTCCTGGAGAAAGGACTCAGCTGAGACGCCGAGGAGCACGCTTTCCTCTTTAGGCAGGAGAGGCAGCGGGAGGGGGCTTTCTCTCCAGCTCCAGTCTCCTTTGCGCCTCCATCCCCTTCTCTTCCCTTTCTAAGATGCATTCACCCCGAGAGGCTGAGGATCGGTCGATCAGGGGCTGTATTTTCTGGGAGAAACCCTACTGACTCTGGAACCTGTCACAACAGAGCAGGTGAGCTAGGGACTGGAGATGCAGGTGGAAGCGTGGGCCCCTTGGTAGCAGAGCCCAGGGGCCAGGAGAGATGCAGGTGGAAGCGTGGGCCCCTTGGGAGCAGTGCCCAGGGGCCAGGAGAGATGCAGGTGGAAGCGTGGGCCCCTTGGGAGCAGAGCCCAGGGGCCAGGAGAGATGCAGGTGGAAGCGTGGGCCCCTTGGGAGCAGAGCCCAGGGGCCAGGAGAGTGGTCCCAGAGGAGCTGAGGGTCCTGGGGGCGCAGTGGGGGGCAGCCACTCCGGGGCTGAGCGCCTGTCCCCCCTGCACCAGTGCTGGACCCAGCTTCCTCAGGGCCCCTACAGTAAGCACACAGCGGGCAGAAACGGGGTGACTCAGGAAAGGTGATGAATGGCTGAGGCAGCGCTTAGGCGAAGTGGGCAGGAGGACGCTGTAGCCCCAGGGCCGTGACCAGCCCTGAGCCCAAAGTGGGCAGCTGGAACTCGGGAGGACATTTGTAGGGAATACAGCTGTTGAAAGTGATGTGCAACACGGCCGAACTCGACCTTCAGCGGAGGGCCGCCTGCGACCTGCACCAGCCTCAGGGAGGGGGCAGGGCAAGCGCCCAGGCCGTGACGGCCGCCGTCCAGTAGAGGGCGCCACGCGCGAGGCCGCGAAGCTGCCGCTGACAGTTCAGTCAGTTCCGTCGCGCAGCCGTGTCCCACTGTTTGCGACCCCATGGACTGCAGCACGCCGGGCCTCCGTGTCCATCGCCAGCTCCCGGAGTTTACTCAGACTCACGTGCATTGAGTCGGTGATGCCATCCAGCCATCTCATCCTCTGTCGTCCCCTTCTCGTGCCTTCAACCTTTCCCAGCATCAGGGTCTTTTCAAATGAGTCAGTTTTTCGCATCCGGTGGTCAATTATTGGAGCTTCAGCATCAGTCCTTCCAATGAATATTCAGGACTTATTTCCTTTAGGATGGACCAGTTGGATCTCCTTACAGTCCAAGGGACTCTCAAGAGTCTTCTCCAACACCACAGTTCAAAAGCATCAGTCCTTTGGCGCTCAGCTTTCTTTCCTTTTTTTAATTGAAATATAGTTAATTATTATAGAATTTCAGGTGCACATTGTAGTGATTCAATATTTTTACAGATTATATTCCATTTAAAGTTATCATGAATATTGGCTCTATTCCCTGTGAGCTTTCTTTATAGTCCAACTCTCACATCCATACATGACTACTGGAAAAACTATAGTTTTGACTAGATGGACCTTTGTCAGCAAAGTAATGTCTCTGCTTTTTAATTCGCCATCTAGATTGGTCATAGCTTTTCTTCCAAGGAGCAAGCATCTTTTAATTTCATGGCTGCAATCACCACCTGCAGTGACTTTGGACCCAAAAAAATGAAGTCTCTCACTCTTTCCACTGTTTCCCCATCTATTTCCCATGAAATGATGGGACCAGATGGCCATTATCTTCATTTTCTGAATGTTGAGCTTTAAGCCAACTTTTTCACTCTCCTCTTTCACTTTCATCAAGAGGCTTTTTAGTTCCTCTTCACTTTCTGCCATAAGGGTGGTGTCATTTGCATATCTGAGGTTACTGATATTTCTCCCGGCAATCTTGATTCCAGCTTGTGCTTCCCCCAGCCCAGCGTTTCTCATGATGTACTCTGCATAGAAGTTAATTACGCAGGGTGACAATATACAGCCTTGGCGTACTCCTTTTCCTATTTGGAACCAGTCTGTTGTTCCATGTCCAGTTCTAACTGTTGCTTCTTGACCTCTTAAAATGTTCTTTCAGTTAAAACAGTTGAGTGCCTCCCACATGCCAGGCACTGTTCTAGGTTCTGAAGATTTGGGGCCTACATTTTAGAAGGCTTCTTCCACACTCAGCACGGGTTCCAGAGGGAAAGCAATCTGGTTTGAATGGCCATGTGTTTAAGCAATTCCTACACTGCTGAAGGGCAGTCAGCCTCCTTTGGGGTCACAGGTGTTTTCCAGAAGAGCAGAGACACATGGACAGCTCTTCTGCGTAGAACTTTGAGAAAGTGGCCCAAACCTACAAAAAGCGGGGACCCACGCTACTGTTTTGACAGGAGAGAGGGGTCTCCCTTGTGGGTTTGAGCCCTGGATTGGGGAGGTCCCCTGGAGAAGGGAATGGAATCCCACTCCAGTGTTCTTGCCTGGAGAATCCCATGGTCGGAGGACACTACCAGCTAAAGAATGTTGTCTGGGGCACCCAGGGTGCCCCATGGAACCCCACTCCCGGGCATGGTCACACCATCGCCAGGGAACCTGTCTGTGGGGTCCCAGGCTCCTGGCACCCTCTGGACATCCTACTTTAAGTATAACACCCTCCCCAGGAGCCCCCAGGACTGGATGCTGTGGAGTCTCTTTCTGAGACCATGTAAAGTTAAAGTATCTTGGTAAAGTATCTCAGTGGTTAAGAATCCACCTGCCAATGCAGGAGACACAGGTTCGATCCCTCATCTGGGAAGATCCCACGTGCTGCAGGGCAACTAAGCCCAGGGGCCACAAGTCCTGAGCCTGAGCTCCAGAGCCCGGGGGCTGCAGCTACTGAGCCCATGTGCCTGGAGCCCGGGCTCTGCAACAAGAGAAACGACAATGTTGAGAAGCCCGCAGACCACAGCTAGGGAGTAGGCCCCAGTCCCCATAGCGGGAGAAAAGCCCGCATGGCAAAAAGAAAGAAAGAAAGAAAGACTTGTCTTCTACCCAGTTCCACACAAGTCAAGTCATTAGCCACCCTGACGGCCAACTTACAGAACACCCTGCGTGGGATTCAGGGCTGAGATCAGGACGAGGCCCTCTGTGCTCCGGGAGAACCGGCAGAGCAGGCCTTCAGAGCGTTGCGTGTTTTCAGGAGAAAAGCTTATGAAGCAAGGTTCTTGCATCGTCCCGCACTTAGAAAAGCACTGCAATCAGTAACTGAGATTTCTGTTCCCTGTGACTGACCATGACCTTCTGCTGAGACAGGTGCTGAGTTGCATGGACCCCTTCTCCAAAATCACACATGTACTGACCCCCACCCCTTTCAAGCTGTTGCTCAGAGCTCTCTGAGAAGCTGTCTCCCGGACCATGGTCCTCAGTGAGACAGCCCAGGTAAAGTTAAACTCAGGACTCGCGCTTTGAGTGGGTTGATTGTTTTTTTCAGTTGACGCACCAAACTGATGGTGCCTCCCAGATTAAATACCCCGATTCCCCTGGCGATGTCTGAATTTCCCTGAGGATAATGCTCAGTCTCCTGCAGGAGAGGACCCTCCTGCTTCTCTCTGTGCCGTTTCTGCCAGGCACCTACCACAGGTTTCCTGACTACATCGTGTGTCTTCAGCCCTGTGCACCTCTGCCCCTCCGCCCGAGACGCTGACCCTCCTTCACTTCATTCACCCAACTGCTCCCAGGCCTTCGAGACTTGACCCAAGCGTCACCTCCTCCAGGAAGCCTTCCCTGAGCACTCGCCTGCCCTCTGGTCTGAGCCCAGCTTGGGCGCCCCCAGGGCAGTACCCTTCCCTCCATGTGCCGCGGCATTGGAGCCCCCAGGGCGAGACTGGCCTGTTCTGTGTGCCCCAGCTCTGAACACCAGCACAGAGCAGATGCACTGGAAAGAGACAAAAACAGGTAATAACTGAGAATTGAAGCAGTTCACAGGACCCGACTTCCCCATCACAGAGGGAGGGGAGTGAAAGTCGTGTCCAGCTTTAGTCGCTCCGTCATGTCCAGCTCTTTGCAGCCCCATGGACTGTAGCCCGCCAAGCCTGCCAGGCTCCTCCCTCTGTGGGATTCTCCAGGCAGGAATACTGGAGTGGGTTGCCATTTCCTTCTCTAGAGGGTCTTTCCAACCCAGGGATTGCACCCGGGTCTCCTGCGTTGTAGGCAGATGCCTTACCATCTGAGCCACAAGGGAAGACGTGGAGGGAGGGGACGTTATTAAATGGACTCCGAGAGCATTTTCAGCTCCAACATTCCATCAGTTGTCCTCACACTAAAAACTATGAACACAAAGCTTAACATAAAAGGTCTTTCCACGGACTCCTGGCTGCGCTCAGCATTTATCACCATCCGTGTGCCCCGGGACCATGGGATTGGCGACCTGGCAAGACAGAGCTGACCGCACTCCTGAACCACATGGCACCATCGCCCCCCACCCCTGCCGCAGGCGCCGATCCTCAGACCTCAGTTCTGACCTCAGCTGTGCCCGGAGTCAGGGACCACATGTGCCTCCCAGCCCAGGGCCCCGAGGGCATGTGAAACCCCTCACACTAGGGAAAGAACTTGCGGGCCTGTCATGAACAATCTTGGGTTTGCATTTTGCACATTTTCCTGTGTCCCTGTGTTAGGATAGTCCTTTCCAGAAGCACAGGGTCACTAAGCACACGGGGAGAAGAAGGGGAGCATTAATGCGAGCATCCCTGGGACTCAAGGCCACGCCTGGGCGGGGAGGGGAGCGGCCCGCCTCCTCCTCCCAGCTGGCCCACGGCATCCCCCGTGGGGGCCGCCTTCCCTGCCGCCCGCTCTGACCTCTCAGGCTGCACCTGGCTGTGCGCATGTTCACACTCTGCTATTTCAAGTGTGCGTGGCGGGGTGGGGGTGGGAGGGGGTATTAAATTCTTTAAATGTGGATCAAAGCAGCCCATGTAGAGAGCTCACAGTGACGGCCCGCTACCGCGTAACAGCTGGTCCCGCTGCTGCTTGAAGGCGGGGACCCCCACGGGGTGACGGGCAGGTTGGCGGCACTTCTGTCACGTCTGCGATCGGAGCTCCGTCCTGGTATGGGGAAGCTTCTGGCAGCCGAGCGGCAGCGTGAGACGTCGCGTCCCCTTGTCGCCCGGTTCTCCTGCCTCGTCAGTGGTTGACATGCTTGGCAGTCACTCTGCTTCCTGTACCCACCTGGAACTCGCACCCAGAGTCGCCCATGGGACCCCCCACCGTCGCCAGGGACGCTGTCCGTGGGGTCCCGGGCTCCTGGCGCCCTCTGGACATCCTACTCTACGTGTAACACCCTCCCCGTAGCCCCCAGGACAGAATACTGCAGAGTCTCTTTTTGAGACCATGTAAAAATAAAGTATCTTTATTCCACCGCATAACCAACTGCTGATTTGATTGAGGTTCAGGGTGTGAAGTCGTTTTTCCTTCTGACCTCCTAAGGCTTTTCCCACTGAGTTTCCCCTTCGACTTTGTTGTTGAAAGTTGGGAGGCCGTGGGAATGCCTCCCCCGACCTTAGCTGTACCCAGCGCCTCCAGCCCCCACGCTCCCACCTCCCCCAGGACCGACGCGGCATTCACGGGGAACACAGGTGACCTGGTCCCAGCGGCTCTGCTCAGACGCCCGTGACCGCGTGTCTGCAGCTCAGCCTCCCAGGGCCTCCGCCCACCACGGAGATTGTCCTTGGGCGACACAGCCCCCTCTGATGGCAGACTGGTCTTGGGACCACCAGCCTTGGGGAGCTGTCCTTGGCCACGTGGCTTCTCCGTCCTCCCTCCTCCTCCTCCACCCGCAGCTGGAGCTCCTCCCCCGTGAAATCCTTGCCTTGGTCTGTCCACAGCCACTGCGGCTCCTTGTCCTCATCTTCGTGTGTCTACATCTTCTTAAAATCCTCACAGCACATTCCAGTGGGGCTCTGAGTATGAGTGAAGATAACTCCTGCCATCAACCGCGTCTACTGGAAATCCTGAAACTGGAGTGTTAGGGCGACCCCATGAATGCCGCTGGCCTAGTGGGGAGACCCGGGGCTCCTCCCCCAGCGTAGGGGCAGGAGAGGACCGGGGGCAGGTCCGCAGTGGCTCAGGCTGTGCGCACACCGCCCCTGAATGGGACGTGTGGGGCCGCGCCCGCTCAGCAGCCCTCCTGCCATCTGGCGGCTGTCCTGACGGCAACCCCTGCTGTGACAGGTGAGTTAGTAACATTTTCAAAGCGAAGAATGATGGCCAGACGCTGCCGCTGCAGTCGGGGTCCAGCGCTTTGGGCGGGGCTCCTGTGCCTCAGGGTCCCCGGGACCTGAAGCAGAACTCGTGGGAGTGAGACTGGACGCAGCCGCTGCTGGCGGGGCGGGCCTGGGGGTGGGGGCAAACCCACCTCGGAGGCCAAGCAGGAACCCATTACAGGGCAAAAGGCCCCAAACTTGGGCGCACGATGCACCTTAGTGGGGTGAGGGAGCTGAGGGGCTGAGAAACCTGGATGCCCTGGGCGGGGGTAGAAAGGGGGCGTGGCCACTCCTGGCACCTGGGGATGGAGCGGGGGAGGGGGTGTCACAGCAGGGACGGGGTGGGGGTCACCCACCCCGCGTGGGGGCCCTTCCCCTCCTACTCCTGACGTGTCCTCGTCATTGGACGTGGAAGCAGCCCTGAGCACGTCGGGAGGAGGCCCTTGTTCTTCCTATTGCCCCTGCGTTTACAGTCTTCACCCAGTACTTGATGGTCCCCGCGCTTCCCTGTGGGGCAGTGGGATCTGTTCCCTTTGGGGATACATCTCCCTGAAGAGCAGACCCGCTCCTCACAGCTGCAGACCGTGTGTCCCCCGCGGGTTGTGGGTGGTGAGAGCCACGCCTCTCCAAAGAGCGCAGCCCACTCTGCAGGACCAAGCGCCTCCCAGAGGGGCTTCCACACAGACACGCTGGGCCAGGAAGGGCTGGGCCCGTGCACGGAGGCGTTGGGCGTGCTGGGGACCCTGGGGACACTGGGCCTGGCATCACGGGGTGCCCCAAACCGCTTCTGCCCTGGACCTTGGTCTCCTGCCGTGGGAAGTTGGGAGCAGGGGTCTGTCCCCAGCGGATGTCCTCCCAGCTACCTTCTTCCCTGCTGGCAGTCTGCGATTCATCAAAGGAGGCTCCAAACACACCAGGAGTCTCTGCCTGCAGATGGCAGGAGTCCACGCAGGCCCTCAGTGGACATGAAGTCACCGTCCTTGCAATTTCGTTTTTTATAGAATTATAGAAATGGCAAGTAGCTCCAAGACCATGCGTTCTAAACACCTGATTTTATATACCAAAGCGTCATGTGGCTTGTGAAAGGCCAGGGAAGCAGTTAACGGTGAGACGGGACACACACCCACTCACACACAGCGGTGAGACGGGACACATACACACGGGCAGCAGCCGGGCCAGGTATAAACACAGAGCTGGGCCACACGTGTGGCAGCCAGGCCCGGAAACCAGCCCCTTCCCCACCGCCACCAGGCGCAGAAGCCAGCCTCTTTCCCCAGAAACCAGCTCAGCAAGCCTGGTAACAGCTTGGCCAGTGTGGCCGGCGTTAGGGTCAGAATGTCAGTTCCGACACTTTCCTAATTGCCGCCTGCACTTCCAATTTAGGACCAACTCTGGAAAGCCTAAGTTATCCCCCTAGGCAGTCACATGGGAGCCCCGGTTGCAGGCCCACCCCAGCACCCGGCGCCCACAGACCCTGCAGGCACCCCGTGGACCCCCTCCCATGGGGAGGCTGCCCCCACCGCGGCCCATGGCAGCTCCGAGGAAGCAGCCCCCGCGGGCTCATTGGGGCCCTTCGTGACCCCCACAGTGCTGGACTGAACCTCACCGCTGGCCTCCAGGCCCTCCCCCAAGCTCTCCCCAGAGTCTCACCGCCCAGAAGCAGAACATGGGTGACTTTCCCGAGGTAGGTCTTGGCTGCAGGTTGCCAGCTCCCAGGGCCGCTGGGGGCCTGTCCAGTGTTTGGAATTGCTCTCCTTGGGAACACTCATCTCCATGTCAAACAATCAACCTACCCCTTGACCTTCAGAGGATTACTTTTGAACTTGGCACTTCCGGACGGCAAGTAACCCAGACTCATCCATGTGTGTGTCTGAGATCACGTCTCTCATCTGTGTGTACGTGTTACTTCTCAGAGCTCCCCGAAGCTGACGGGCCCATCCCCCCATCCCCGGGGGTGGCCAGGTCCCTCGTGGAGGCTCAGATGTCTAGGGAGTGCTTTGGTGTCCTGGTTGGGTGCCCTCAGGTGTGTAGAAGCCTTAATTTATATTCAAACAAGTGGTAGATGGTTGGAATATTTTTTCAGTCACTGTCCACGATGACATTTTAAAAATGCAGGTCACACCCTATCAATTAGAAGCCTGCCATCATTTTTGCAGTGAGAATTTACTAGGTCTACAATGTAGCCCACTGAAAACATTTTAAGAAAATACTATTATTCATAATCCTAAATTCAGTTCACTTCAGTTCAGTCCCTCAGTCGTGTCAGACGCTGTGACCCCATGGACCGCAGCACACCAGGCCTCCCCGTCCATCACCAACTCCCAGAGTTTACCCAAACTCATGTCCATTGAGTCGGTGATGCCATCCAACCATCTCATCCTCTGTTGCCCCTTTCTCCTCCTGTCTTCAATCTTTCCCAGCATCAGGGTCTTTTCCAGTGAGTCAGTTCTTCACATCAGGTGGCCAAAGTATCGGAGTTTCAGCTTCAGCATCAGTCCTTCCAATGAACACCCAGGACTGATCTCCTTTAGGATGGACTGGTTGTATCTCCTTGCACTCCAAGGGATTCTCAAGAATCTTCTCCAACACCACAGTTCAAAAGCAAACCCCTCCTAAAACTAAATATTTCACTGAACAACCTCAGAGGAGGGGAAAAAAACTACAAAACCCCAACAGTTAAGGAGAAAAGTGCTAATTTTGTGAGAAATAAATCTCCCTTGATTTGTGAGGGGGAGTTCCCCTGCTCCGGGATTTGCCGCTTTATGCTCCGTAAATCTCAGGCACAGGACGTGGAAGGCCTCACTGGCCCTGTGGCTTTTGGCCAGCTCCTCGGCCTTTCCCGCACAATGGCCCGCTCAGCCCTCCGCCGGAGGGCCGGGCGTGGCGAGTGGTTTACTCCAGCTGTACATGGGCCTGTGTTCCCGCGAGAGCCTGGGGGAGCCTGGCTGTGGCCACGGCACACGCCTTCTTCCCACACAGTGAGGAGAGCTCAGGGCCACAGATGCGTGTGCCAAGGGTGTCAGTCACATGGTCGTGTCCGACTCTGTGCGACCCCATGGACTGTCGCCCCCCAGGCCCCTCTGTCTGTGGGGTCCTCCAGGCAAGAGCGCTGGAGTCGGTTGCCATGCCCTCCTCCAGGGTATCTTCCCGACCCGGGGAGTCAGCCCGAACCTGCGTCTCTCACGCGTTCTGCCTTGGCAGGCGGGCTCTTTACCGACCGAGCCAGGAGGGAAGCCCACACAGCTGTGAGAGCCCCAAGAATGGCGCACTGGCTCTCGGGCCGAGGCCCTGAGGACCAGTGCTGCAGGCTTCATAGAATCCAGATGCAGGAGCCTCCCTCCAACCCCAAGTGGAGGGAGACAGGCGACTTGGAGTGGAGAGCCCTGCCCAAGTGTTCAGACTGGTTCCCAGCAGGAAGTGTGGCTGGCATCCCTGGCTGCCTCTCTGCCTTCTAACCCCTGGGATGAGTCACAGGGCCGGGGCCTGAATAAGTCTCCTTCAGTTCAGTGCCATTCAGTTCAGTCACTCAGTCATGTCCAACTCTTTGCGACCCCGTGGACTACAGCATGCCAGGCTTCCCCGTCCATCACCAACTCCTGGAGTTTACTCAAACTCATGTCCATCGAGTTGGTGATGCCATCCAACCATCTCATCCTATGTCATCCCCTTCTCTTCCTGCCTTCAATCTTTCCCAGCATCAGGGTCTTTTCAAATGAGTCAGTTCTCCGCATCATGTGGCCAAAGTATTGGAGTTTCAGCTTCAGCATCAGTCCTTCCGATAAATATTCAGGGCTGATTTCCTTTGGGATGGACTGGTTGGATCTCTTTGCTGTCCAAGGGGACTCTCAAGAGTCTTCGCCAATACCACAGTTCAAAAGCATCAATTCTTTGGTGCTCAGCTTTCTTTATAGTCCAACTCTCACATCCGTACATGACCACTGGAAAAACCATAGCCTTGACTAGATGGACCTTTGTTGGCAAAGTAATATCTCTGCTTTTTAATATGCTGTCTAAGTTGGTCATGACTTTTCTTCCAAGGAGTCTTAATTTTATGGCTGCATGAGTCTCCTTAGAACAAACTAAATGGGTGACATCAGGTTGGTTAACACCCAGGGTGGCCTCAAAGGGGACAGAACTCACCAAGAGGCAGGAGTGGCTGGATTGGCCTGGTCACCCATGGTACCAGCCCCTGGTTCCCTTTGCTCAGCCTGGACCCCCTCTGCGCTCCGCCCTCCCCTGCTCCCTTGGCTCCTGCCCCTCTGCCCTGCTCGCGCGCATGCTCTGAGCTCCTTTCGTACATTACAGGGAGGCTAGGACCCTTGGAACAACCTGTGCCTGGATCCCAAATTGCACAGCACCTAAGAGAGACAGTTAGTCATGTGAAAGAAGCCCCATACATTAAAGCCAGGTTGCGAACTTCCCTGGTGGTGCAGTGGATAAGAATCCGCCTAGCAGGGCAGAGGACACGGGTTCAGTCCCTGGTCCGGGAAGATTCCACGAGCTGTGCAGCAACTAAACCTGTGAGCTGCAACTGCTGAAGCCTGTGGGCCTAGAGCCTGTGCTCCGAAATGAGAACCACTGCTGAGAAGCCCGTGAGCCACAACCAGAGAAAGCCCTCACAGCAACGGAGACCCAGCGCAGCGACCCCCCAAAACCCCACCAGACTGCAAAAGGGCAGGGAAGGAAACAGCCACAGGAATTCAATCTTGATTTTGAAATCGCAGTTTTCTGACTCAGAACTGAGAGACACGGGGGAACAGTGGAGAGGGGAGGCTCCGCTGGGATTCCCCCACCCAGGACTACCTGTTGAGCCAAAAGTGCTTTTATTCGTCAAGTGATCAGATTTTAAAGCCGCTTTACTCTTTACTGCCTGGAGAGGAAAGCAGCGCTCGTCGGAGTACTTTTTCCTAGTTCTCCTCTTTTTGTCCAATGAGATCAACAAGCCAACCAGCTGCAAGGGAGGGAACCGCCTTCTGCTTCTGGAAAAGTGAGAGTGAAGTTGCTCAGTCATGTCCGACTCTTTGAGACCCCATGGCTCCTCCGTCCATGGAATCTTCCAGGCAAGGATACTGGAGTGGGTTGCCATTTCCTTCTGGAGGAGCTTCAGAAAGCGAGGGAGGGGCCAGACTCTTCTGGGATCCCCCAGACGCATTTTGCAAGTAGACACAGGTGCGTCCTCTACCCTCAAAGCCCTGGCGAGACCACAGCTCCTTTTCGCCGAGTCGCCAGTCAGCGCCTCCGCTCCAGAAGGCGGGAGACGCTCTTTCCCCGCACTGGGCAGGCAGGAGGCCCGAGACTCACCGTCAGCCGGGAGCACCCCTCCATCTCCAAGCCCTCCCTCCAGGCCAGCTGTGCCACGTTGGTCTCTTGGTCCCCGCCTGGGTGGATGTGCCAGAGAGCAGTCACAGAGATGCATCCAGCCTCGGGGCTTCTTCAGCGCCACGACGGTGGACCCACGGGTGCCCATCGCCACGGGCAGCTGGGCGGACACCTGCGTCTCGGGGTCCCTGGCATAACTGGCGACCAGTCTTAACTGGTGAACAGAGCTCCTCCTGGGCTGAAAAAGCAGAAACTTTCAATGCGGAGACTTGTGTTGACTCTTGGGTTCCCAGGGCTCATTTAACAGCCATCTGATGGACTGGGAGCTCCTAACGAGAGATATCTCTAGACGAAATAGCTATTAGGTTGGGAACTTAGGTGTCTAAACAAGCATATCTTTCTTTTTTTTTTTTTTGATATAAGGAGATAATTTATTTTTATTTTATTTTATTTTTTTTATTTATTTACATGTTTCAATGCCATTCTCCCATCTCATCCCACCCTCTCCCTCTCTCTCTCCCCCAGAGTCCAAAAGTTCACTCTATAGATCTGAGTCTCTTTTGTTGTCTCGCATACAGGGTCATCATCCCCATCTTTCTAAATTCCATATATATGCGTTAGTATACTGTATTGGTGTTTTTCTTTCTGGCTTGCTTCACTCTGTATAATCGGCTCCAGTTCCATCCATCTCCTTAGAACTGATTCAAATGTAGGTGTCTAACTTAGGTGTCTAAACAAGCATATCTTTCTAAATTGCAAATGATTAGCTGGTTCACAGACTTTAGCTGTGACAAGCATAATGCGTTGCTTAAGTGGCCTAACTGGGTTTGTTTTGCTCTAGCATATCAGCCCCAACGCTCTCCCAGCAGGAAACTTAAGAGCAAAATAAATAAATAAATAAATGAATAAAATTGTGTTACTGGAGAGGAAAAGGAAAATGGGCATCTTTCACCAAAGACTACACGGCAAATACACTGAGGAGTCGCATTTCAGGCAGAATCGACAGATACAATGCGTCTGCATTTGCTCCACTGTCTCACTGGGGCACAAGTGCAAAGCTTATGTGAGAATTCAAGAGAACACAGGGTTGATACAACTTTGTGTTTCTAAGTCCTTTTAAGATACTGGTGTTGGTGGGCTGGAAAAATAAGAATGATATGGAAAATGTGTCAACTGAGCTATTTTTAAATGAAGAAAAGAGCTGATACTTAAAACAAAAATTACAAAGTATACTTTTCCAAACTGAAAAATTCCTTTGTAAGGCAATCAGTCAAGGTCTCATTTTGAACTATCACCTCTTGTATTTGGGCGCATGGGTAACCTTGTTTTCCTAAAGCAGAATACCCTGCATGGCCTGGTTTGAGCTCACCTGCTCCCCACCCGTGTTTCCCTTTGAGTAAATAGAAAAGAGGAAGTGCACAGCATTTAATGAGATGACTCCTTTAGGAGTCTAAATTACTCAGCGTTTTCTAAAGGGCTATTCAAGGACCCGCTAGCAAGATCCTTAGATCTCCTCCTCCTCTGTGACCACAGCCATCCGCAAAGCGGTTACAGTGTTTAGAAATGAAATAAGAGAAGCAGACGGTGGATCTGGTTGGCTTTGGAGAATTTACTCAATTGTTAATTCACTTAACTGGCCATCTTTAACCTTATGTTTATCAAATGTCTTACATATTACCCAGACATATGAAACCGGCTTAAATCTTCAAATGCAACTTCATCCCATGTTCTAAACACAGGCTTTCTTGGGGAACTGTCCACATGCTTTCTTGGGGACAGCCACTGGCGGGTGTGGGCACCATGGCTCACACTTGACAGTCACCGAGAGGGAAATCCAGGTGGCGTGAGGTGGCTACAGCGGTCTTGTCAGGACATCTGAGAAGACAAATTATGTTCTCTCTTTGTTGTTTTCTTTCTAAACATATTTGACAATCGATCTTTTATTAACATTTGTGTTCTCTGAGATGATGCTTTTGTACATCACCTATGCTATTTCAGCATGAGGTATCAATCACGGATTAAGGACAAGATCTTGTACAAAGAATATTTATGTCTTAATTGCCTTGAAAGCTTGGCATAGTAATTGAAAATTCAAAGGTCAGAAATGCTCCTTTGTTTTTCCTATTTTTCAAGAAATCAAGAGACCAACAACACAAAGATTGATAGAAATACATTTTCCTTGTCTCTTTGGCACATTATAGTAAACGGAGAAAGGTGTCAGGCTGTCAAGACTTTGTGATGGTTCCCATCTAAAGGTGAATATGCCATTGAATGCCTACTAATAGAGATACTGCCTTAGAGGTAAAAACGACTAACAGACAAATCATGAAAGAGATCATTATGAAGGGATGCGAACATTGGAAGATACACCGAACCTCAACAGCAATCGAATAGGAATGAAAGCCCAACCTAGGTGTCATGATTCACCAGACAAATTATCACACACGAAAATGTATTAGTCACAACTATTGTATGAGATCCAGTCTTTCTGGGACTCTAACTGAAGGAAAGAATCTCAAATCCGAAGATACACAGAGGAGTTTGTTCATTTCAGCAGTACACGTAACAGAGAAACACAGGACACATTCTAAATACCACCAACAGAATCGGTAACCAGGTTATAAAACAGCCACACGATGATCTAGACTTAGTCAACAGTATAACGGCTATACATCCTTCCAGTGAGAAGCATCAGAATAAGAGGTATAAACGACTATGGATAAAATAAATAAGCTATGAGGATGTGTTGCACAGCACAGGGGATATTTTATAGTAATGGTAAATGAATATGATCTTTAAAAATTGTGAATCACTATGCTGTAGATCTGAAACTTATAAAGTATTGTAAATAAACCATACCTCAATAAAAACCAAATGAAAGTCTCATGAGAGAAAAAGAAATATGAACCCTGACCCATAACTTGCATCGTAATAAAAATGAACTCTAAATGGATCACAGACTTAAATGGAAGACCTAAAATCATAAAACATCTATCTAAAAGAAAACATAGAAGAAAATCTTTGCAGATTTGGCTAGGCAAAGATTATGTAAAACCCTAAAACCATAACCATAAAAGGGAAATGACTGATAAACTGGACTGCATCAGAATTTAAAACCTCTGCTTTTTGAAAGATACTAATGATTATGAAAAAACAAGCCACTGACTTGCAGGAAGTATTTTCAAAACACATATGTGACAGAAATTTACTTTCATGTCATGAAAAGAATTCTCAAAACTCAATAATAAGAAACAAACCACCCAAACTTAAAATAGGGAAAAAGTCTGAATGAAGATACACGGGTGGCACACAGGCATGGGACAAGAGTTCAGTGCCCTAAGTCATAGTAGGGGATTCAGACAAAACAATAATGAAACACCGTGGCACACTTATTGGAATGGTTAGAGCTTTAACCATTTGCCCTGCTGACATGAATGCAGAATGGCACAGCTGCTTTGGAAGCCAGCTTGGCAGTGTCTTACAGGCAGATCCATATTTCTCATATTATCCAGAAACGTCACTCCTATTTACCCTAGGAAAGTGAGGCTTACGTTCACTCAAAAACCTGTTTGCGAATGTTGGTGTTTTATTTCTAATCACCCACAACTGAAAACAACTCAGATAAGCTGTGGGATGCATAAGTAGCCAGGTCCATCTTTCCGGCGGAATCCTGCCCCACAGTGGCCCTTTCAGCGGTGCACTAGACTCTCCCTGCAGAGTGCTGTGAGACTTAGGAGGCTACTCACTGCATGACGCCATGCATGGGACTCCTTTCCCGTACCATTCTGGAATGTTATGGACCTGGGGCCTTTGCCAACAAAGGTCCATATAGTCAAAGCTATGGTATGGCTTTTCCAGTAGTCATGTACAGATGTGGGAGTTGGGTCACAAAGAAGGCTGAGTGCTGAAGAATTGATGCTTTCAAACTGGTGCTGGAGAAGACTCTTGAGACTTCCTTAGGCTGCAAGGAGATCAAATGAATCAATCCTAAAGGAAATCAACCTTGAATATTCATTGGAAGGACTGATGCTGAAGATGAAGGTCCAGTATTCTGGCCGTTTGATGTGAAGAGTCAATCTATTGGAAAAGACCCCGATGCTGGGAAAGATGGAAGGCAAAAGGAGAAGTGGGCAGCAGAGGATGGGATGGCTGGGTAGCTTCACCACCTTATGGACATGAATCTGAGCAAACTTTGGGAGGCAGTGGAGGATGGGGCGCCCGACGTGCTGCAGTCCATGGGGTTGCAAAGAGTCTGACATGACTTATTGACTGAACGACAACAACTAGAAAGAGCAAAATAAAATTCAAAAAGCACGTCAGTTGTTGCCAAGGACTGTGGTTGGGAGAGGCATGCCGGAAAAGGAACAGGAAGGAATCTGGGGAGATTTTAACTACTCTATATCAGACTGAGGTGGTGGTTAGGTGATTCTATGCGTTTGTCAGAACGCAGAGACTTGTACACTAAAAGCAGTGAATTTTGCTCTTTATTCTTAAGAATAAACTTTTGTCAACTGAGGGAAGATGACAGGTTCTGGACACAGGTGGTGCCTGCCCACCCATGGACACGAATGGACTTAATGCTACTGAACATTTGAAAATGGTTACAGTGAAAAATTATGTTTTGTATATTTTACCACTATAAAAACAAGATTTCATAATTGCTGATTTCATTATTTTTTTTAATATTCTATTTTACCTTTTGGCAATAGCAACTGTGCTGTCCACTGAAGACAGTGCATAACGTGAGAGCTGTGAGTTAAGTCTTATTTGGGGAAAAATGAGGACTGTGGCCTGGAAGACAGCATTTCAGATAGCTCCGAGCAACCGCTCCAAAGAGGTGGGGGAAGGTCAGCATATACGTGATTTAGGAGAAGGAAAGCACACACAATGAAGCGCAGATATTTTGCAGAAAGGCTCTGCCAGGCACAAGTAGCAGATGTCACCATGAGGCATTTCAGTGCTTTTCCAGACACGAGGAGACACAAGAATTGGATTCATAAAACCTCCTGAAAATATCTAAATATCTGAAGACCTGTTTGGCCTATTTTTCCCAGAGTACAGAGCACCTCGTTCCTGATCTCCACTCTGAACTCCTTTCAAGGAGTGTTGACAGTCCGCAGCTGCAGTGGCTCGTGATTTAACCCAACCACCAATTTGTATTGGTGGTACCTAAAGCACAGTCAGTTCAGCCGTATTATGGATCCCCATCCCAGTAAAGCCCACTGGGCTTCAAGTGTTCAGTCACTGAGCCACGTCCGACTCTTTGTGACCCTATGAACTGCAGCACGCAGGCTCCTCTGTCCTTCACTATTCCCCAGAGTTGCTCGAACCCATGTCCATTGAGTGGGTGACTCTATCCAGCCATCTCACCCTGTCGTCCCCTTCTCCTCCCGCCTTCAGTCTCTCCCAACATCAGGGTCTTTTCCAGTGAGTCGGTTCTTTGCATCAGGTAGCCCAAGTATTGGAGCTTCAGTTTCAGCATCAGGCCTTCCAATGACGATTCAGGGTTGATTTCCTTCAGGACTGACAGCTTTGGCCTGGCTTGGAATGACCCCCTTTAACTTAGAAGACAGGTCCCATAGGCGGTCTGATGAGGTGAGGCACGCTGCCTGCAGGTGGCGCCCTTCCCCTCCCGGCTATCCGCCCCCATCTGGCTGGTGCATCTCCAGAAAGCTGAAGTGCTCCTTGCTTTTCCTTTGCTGAGTGACAGCAAGGGTATTTCCTGAAGCTATGCGTGGATTTTTGGAAAGAAGGACAGTTTGGTCACTAATTAATTTTATTCGGTAGCTAGAGCAGAGATTTGAGTCAATAAGATTCAAAACTCACTTATCAAATGCGTCTGTTCCCGTAAGTTTCTGTGACACAGAAAAAAAAGTTTCATGAAATAGCTATTTAGCTAGGTTCAACACTCTCTGACGGTTTGCATTCTGTTCTGTACTAAAGGACCAGATATATTTTTTAAGTACTGCTCATGACCCACTAAGCTGACTTTGTCACCCACTGCTAAGCAGTGGGCATGCTTTGAAAAACACCCCTAGTGAGCTTGGCTACACATCCTTTGCACATGTGCCAAGTTGCTTCAGTTGTGTCCAACTCTTTGTAAGCCCATGTACTGTAGCCCACCAGGCTCCTCTGTCCATGGGATTCTCCAGGGAAGAATTCTGGAGTGAGTTGCCGTGCCCTCCTCCAGGGGATCTTCCTGACCCAGAGATCAAAACCACATCTCTTGGGTCTCCTGCACTGGCAGGCAGATTCTTTTTTTCCCAGGCAGATTCTTTGCCACTAGAGCCACCTGGGAAGTCCACACTTTAGTCTCATTAACAACTTTTGTAGGGGAAAGACTGAAGGTCTTTTAACTACGTGTGTGAACTGAATAGTTCTTAAAAGTTAAAAGCTGTAAAAAAAAAAACAACAAAGAAGTCCTTACCTCTTAGACCCTCATTTCCTACTCCTGTGACTAGCACCAAGCCTGCTTCAACCCCAGGACCACCTCACTGGTCCTCACACCTCCATGCACCATCCTGGCTCAGGGCCTTTGCACTGGCTCTTCCTTCTGCCTGAAGCATCTTCCCCCAGACACCCCGTGACCCCGCCCTCCCCTCCTCCAAGCCTCTGCTGCAGTGTTGCCTCAGTGAGGCCCTCCCTGACCACTGGCTGAAGCTACAGCCACACCTCAGTCCGCCTTGCCCTGCTCTTCACGTCCTAGTCATCTCACCCTCACTATTTAGTAAATTTATTTGTTGCTTATTGTCTGTTTGTCCAAGTTAGATCATAACTCCAGATGGGCTGGGGTCTTTCTGTCTCTTCACGAACACCTGGAATAAAGCAGGCTCTGGAAGATACTTAACAGGCGCTGATGGAGTTTCTTGAATATTCTCTACAGATTAGAATGGGTGGATAGACGCTTCACATTGTATCTAGTCTGGTGAAGAGAAGCTGGGCACGTGGCTCTGCTCTCACTCGTGCCCCCAACCCCCAGGTTCAGGCCAACAAGATGCTTCTCAGAGGGCGAGCCTGGAGCAGAATCACTCACCACGCTCACCACAAAGGCAGGTCCCGGGACTCACCCCAGACCTGCTGACTTAGACTGTCTAAGGACCGGCCCCGGGAGTTTGTATTGTAACTAAGCCCCAATCCCCACTAACCAGCTGTTTGGACTTGGCGGTTACCAGCACGTCATCCGAAGAACCCAGACTGTGCGCACGCTGCTAGCGATAGCTGAGGCACGGTGGCAGTGGGAGCGGTGGTCGCGGTGGGGGCGGGGGCCGAAGCTGGTGCTGGCGGAGGAGTAACCAGGCTGCAGCTGGTTAATACCCTCCCGGCGCCGAGCACCACCTAACGCAGTAACTCATTTACTCCTCTCCACAGCCCCAGAGACCAGCATGATATCACTCACCCTACAAACGAGGAAGGGGGCAGAGAGCAGGGACAGTTTGTTTAAGGCCATGGCCAGTCCAAGCGAAGTCGTGTGTGCTGATCTGGTTTCCTGAGTGTACTATTTCACTGCATACAATTTGATTCCAACTGCTACTTCTTTAAAATAAAAATAACATGGAGAGGGGAGGAGAGGGTGAGATGTATGGAAAGAGTAACATGGAAATTTACATCACCATATGTAAAATAGTCAGCCAACGGGAATTTGCTGTCTGGCTCAGGAAACTCAAACAGGGGCTCTGTATCAAACTAGAAGGGTGAGATGGGGAGGGGGATGGGAGCGAGGTTCAAAAGGGAGGGGATATATGTATACCTATGGTTGACTCCTGTTGAGGTTTGACAGAAAACAAAATTCTGTAAAGCAATTATCTTTCAATTAAAAAATAATTTTTAAAAGAGAAGGAAAAAAGGGAAAAACAAATAATCATATTTTTTGGGAAAAAAATCTACAATGAGGTCAAATAAAATCGAGAAGGAACTATTCAAAGAAGGCCAGTGCTTATAAACGCCCATGAGCCCACGAGAGGTGGCCTGGGTCTCCTGTCCTCCCTTGTCTGAGATGTGTAGGCAGGCGGGAAGGTGGCCCCCCACGCTTTCTGGCCTGGGGAGCAGCCCTGCTGCCAGGCTGCCTGGGCCCTTGGTGGATCCTCTACCAGCTGAGCCACCAGGGAAGCCCAAGAATAGTGGAGTGGGTACCCTACCCTGCTCCAGCAGATCTTCCCCGTCCAGGAATCGAACCAGGGTCTCCTGCATTGCAGGCGGATTCTTCACCAGCCGGGCTATCAGGGAAGCCCTGGGGGACTGCAGGTCGCTTCAGTTCCCACGGCCTGGTGACCTGACACCTGGGCTTCAAGTCTGAACAGACTGTACCTGGACGCCCCTGCCTGTCTTCACAACTCAGGGCCACCTGGGGGCCCAGACCAGCACTGGCTCACCCCCGAGGCGCGGCTATTCTAAACTCCCCAAGGGCAAGCTCTCCACGTGGGGTGATGGAGGAGCACCCCCTGCAGCAGTGTGGGCTTCCTGCCTCCCTCCGCTTGCTAGACCCCACACCTGGGGCCTGGGACTTCCCTGAGGGACACTTTCAAAGCGCTTAGGGTAGCCGCAGTAACCGGCTCCCTTCATCCTTCCTTTGAAGACTTCGTATCCATGCTCACGGTTTTACGTTTCAGTAATGTGGTCCACTGGAGAAGGGAATGGCAAACCACTTCAGTATTCTTGCCTTGAGAACCCCATGAACAGTATGAAAAGGCAAAATGATAGGATACCGAAAGAGGAACTCCCCAGGTCCTTAGGTGCCCAATATGCCACGGGAGATCAGTGGAGAAATAACTCCAGAAAGAGTGAAAGGATGGAGCCAAAGCAAAAATAATACCCAGTTGTGGATGTGACTGGTGATAGAAGCAAGATCCGATGCTGTAAAGAGCAATATTGCATAGGAACCTGGAATGTCAGGTCCATGAATCAAGGCAAATTGGAAGTGGTCAAACAGGAGATGGCAAGGGTGAACATCGACATTCTAGGAATCAGCGAACTAAAATGGACTGGAATGGGTGAATTTAACTCAGATGACCATTACATCTACTACTGCAGGCAGGAATCCCTCAGAAGAAATGGAGTAGCCATCATGGTCAACAAAAGAGTCCGAAATGCAGTACTTGGATGCAATCTCAAAAACGACAGAATGATCTCTGTTCGTCTCCAAGGCAAACCATTCAATATCACAGTTATCCAAGTCTATGCGCCAACCAGTAACGCTGAAGAAGCTGAAGTTTTTATGAAGTTTTATGAAGACCTACAAGATCTTTTAGAACTAACACCCAAAAAAGATGCCCTTTTCATTATAGGGGACTGGAATGCAAAAGTAGGAAGTCAAGAAACACCTGGAGTAACAGGCAAATTTGGCCTTGGAATGTGGAATGAAG
>SJYQ01096278.1:0-126901 GCA_006410935.1 Redunca redunca
GAAAGGACCTCCCTTCTTCCCTCCCCAGCCTCGTCTACTCCCAGCTTTTCCCTCTAATCCCTGTTTCTCCCTTGGCACCACTCCCTGTGTGAGGGGGAAGGACCAAGGTCACCAGAAGGCATCTGAGTGGACTGCCTGACTCCATCACAGCCCTCCCTGCTGTGAGAATTCCAGTTGGAATAAGGGGGCCTGACTTTTCACGCACTAATCATTCTCCCTGGAGAGGAAGGAGCTGTTTGAAGACCCTGATAATATTCCTCCACTGGAGGTTGAAGACTTTCCCAAAAGCATATTGATGGGTATCATTTCATCTCAGAGGGAACCAGGACTTAAAATAATTCTGCTGTTGAGTTACTGGGAAAACTCATGGATTACTAGAAGTTTATGGCCCCTGCACAAGGATAACATGCAAATTCGTGAAGTGTTTCCATATTTTATGGGGATTCCCTAGTGGCTCACACAGTAAAGAATCTGCCTGCAGTGCAGGAGACTCAGGTTCGATCCCTGGGTTGGGAAGATCCCCTGGAGAAGGAAATGGCAACCTACTCCAGTATTCTTGCCTGGAGAATTCCATGGACAGAGGAGCCTGGCAGGCTACAGTCCATGGAGTCACAAAGAGTTGGACACAACTGAGTGATTAACACTTTCACTTTTCAAATATTTACAAAATACTTAAAGGGGAGCAGGGTCACCCAAAATTTTGGTGGGGACAGAAGATAAAGAACAGTTGGCTGGAAGGTCATCTTTCCATAGAGTTAGTCATGCAACTGTCGTGAAATTCCTGCCAGGGAGTTTAAGAAAAAAAGCTACAATAAGAGACAGGATATGGAGGAGGCTCTGGCCTTATTTCAATATCTTCAAGAGTTGCAAACGGGGCTCTGGCTATCTAAACTCCCTGAGCTTTAGTTCACAGTAGTTTGTTGGCTACTTTGAGATGGATCATATTGTCTTGCTAATTTAGCCCTTTGAGATTAATATTAGTGCATAGATAGCACTTTGCATATATATAGCTCTCAGTGATATATCAACTTCTTGCTTCTCTTCCTTGCTGGCTATTTTGTGATTTACAAACAGCTACAATAAACAGGTCTTTGAGGCCAATATCACTGATGAACATAGATGCAAAAATCTTCAACAAAATACTAGCCATCTGTATCTACCAATACATCATAAAGATCATACACCACGATCAACTGGGATTCATCCCAGGTATGCAAGGATTTTTCAACATACATAAATCAGTCATTGAGATATACCACATTGACAAATTCAAGAATAAAAATCATATGATTATCTCAACAGATGCAGAAAAAGCTTCTGACAAAATTAAGTACCCATTTATGATAATAACTCTACAGAAAGTGGACATAAAGGGTACATAGCTCAACATAATAAAGGCCATATATGACAAACTATAGCTAACATAATACTCAATGGTGAAAAGCTGAAAGCATTCCCTCTAAGATGATGAACAAGACAAGGATGCCCACTCTTACCACTTCTATTCAGCATAGTTTTGGAAGACCTAGCTATAGCAATCAGAGAAGAAAAAGAAGTAAAGGGAATCCAAATTGGAAAAGAAGTTAAATTGCCACAGTTTGCAGATGACATAATATTATACATAGAAGATCCTAAAGATGTACTATAAAACTACTAGAACCCATCAATGAACTTGGTGAAGTTGCAGGTTACAAAATTAATATACAGAAATCTATTGCATTTCTATACACTAACAACAAAAAATCTGAAAGAGAAATTCAAGAAACAAATCCATTTACCATCACATCAAAAAAAAAAAACCCAAAAACGAAAACCTAGGAATAAACCTACTTAAGGAGGCAAAAGACCTGTATTCCAAAAACTATAAGATGCTAATGAAAGAAATTGAAGAAGACATAAACAGATGGAAAGATATACCATGTTCACGGATTAGAGAGGGCGTGGAGAGTAGGGAATCCTCTTACACTGTTGATGGGAATGTAAATTGGTCCAGCCACTATAGAGAACAGTATAGATGTCCTTTAAAAAATCGAGCTGCCGTAGGACCTTGTGATCTCACTCCTGAGCATCTATCTGGAGAAAACCATGACCTGAGAGGTCACATGCACCCTGGTGTTCACTACCACACTGTTTACGACAGCCAAGATGCGGGAGCAACCCACACGTCCACAGACAGAGCAATGGACAAAGCAGCTGTGGCGCGCATGGACAAAGCAGCTGTGGCGCGCATATACAAAGCGCTGTCTCTCAGCCATTAAAAAGAATGAAATAATGCTATCTGCTGAAACAAGGATGGACCTAGAGGCTGTCATACTGAGTGCAGTCAGTCAGACAGAGAAGGAAAAATATCATATATTCCTTATTGTAGAGTCTAAAAACAAATGATACAGAATAACTTACAAAACAGAAGGAGACTCAGAAAACCAACTTATGGTTGATGGGGAGGAGAAGGGATAGTTAGGGACTTTGGGAAGATCATGTACAGACGGCTGTATTTAAAATGGATAACCAATGGGGACCTGCTGTATGGTATGTGGAACGCTACTTAATGTTATGTACCAGTCTGGATGGGAGGCGGGTTTGGAGGAGAATGGATACATGTATATATAAGGCTGAGTCCCTTCGTGTTCACTTGAAACTATCACAACATTGTTAATTGGCCATACCTCAATACAAAAAAAAAGTTTAAAGTTTGATTTAAAAAAACAGGTCTGTGAAAAGAGATTCGGATAAATGAAAAGGAATCAGCGCACACAGTCCTAGGATGGCGTTAGAGCTCTTAAGATTCTAGACCCGGCGACACTGCCTCACTGGGAACGTCAGTGCCTTTGAACCTGAGCTTCCTTACTTGTGCAACAGGGATCGTGCTAGCAGCCCTGCCTCTCTTGTGTCTTTATGCTCAAAGGAGACTGCGTGTAAGTGTTTCTATAGACTGTACAGTTCTCTAAAAACAACAGGGACTTAAATCACATCCTGTTCATCTTGACCTTCAGATATAAAAATCGTCACATTCACCAAAAGCAATGCATGGAAAGCAGAGAAACAAGCAGCTGCCACTCATACTGCACAGCTATGCACTTCCCAGCACCCCCGCAACCCCTCCGTGAGGGAGCAGTCACCTCCACATTACAGATGGTAGCACCTCCAAGAGATACTTATTCAACGTCTAGAGCACATAAGTAGTGGCAGCCAGGGTGCCTTTCAGAGTGCACGTGAGAGTGAGGGGTTGGGCAGGAATTAGAGGAAGGCGGGGACCACCAGGGACAGAAGCTCTTGGCTTAGAGGATTCAAAGGGGTGGGGGCTTTCCAAGCAGTCGATGACTCCTGAGCCCATGAATAATTCATCCAAGCTCTGCACTGGGGGCTGGTTCTTTTTGTGTGTGGTACATCTGGTCAGGGACAGCTGCCCATGACGGAGCCACAAACGTGAGGTTTCGGCTCCGCCTGCTCGTAAACACAGCTCAGAGCAGCTTTCTGCTCGTGCTCGGGGGACTGAAGGCTGTTTTGATTCCCAGAGAAGGCAGGGTTCTTACTGTTGCTTGTGCATGCATGTACACACACACACACCCACGCACACATACCCCCGCAAACAAACAAAAAGCCATCTCCACGTATATGACCTGAAATCCTGATATTCATGCTTAGAATTGTTTTTCCTTCCTGAGCGTCGTTCTTGGTTTCCTATCAGGAGGCTGTTTTCCCCACCCTTGGGTCGTTATTCAGACTCCGCGTCACTCTTGGTTTGGTCTTGATACTAGGCAGGTTTTACCCTAAGCATTTTTGGCTGAAATATGTGAGGAATTGGAGAGTCGTAGCAGAAAGAAGCTGGGGGTGGCAAGGATTAAAAAAAGACTCCATCTGCCACAGAACTCCTTCCAGCTGAAAGTGAAAAACAAAGTTTTTTTTTTTTTTTTAAAATGACAGATCCCATCACAACTTTTTTTTTTTTAAAAAAAGAAACAAGGAATATGTACTGGAGGGAGGCTCTGTATGGGAAGGAATTTCTACAGGACCAACAGCAAGTGAGGGTATGGACTGCACGGGTCTTGGGGACACCTCTGCATAGAACACAGTGTGAATCCTCCATTGGGAAATATGAAACCTGAGGGGCTGCCAGTGGTCTAAGGTCTGTGCTGATAAGCTCGTAGGGAAACAACTGGTGGACGAAAAGATTTTCTCTATTTGAAGAAAGGAAACTAAGACCTCAGTCAAGTGACTTCTTCACATCGTCCCAGAGTTGGGATGTGAGCTCAGGCACGCCCCTCACCCACCCACCACAGACTCACCAATAGAGATTGATGGCTGGATTAAAGCTCTACAAGTTACTAAATTCTTGGAATATTCCAGCCCAAGGATTTCAGCAATATGGACCGGTAAGGTGGGAAATGTGAGCCAGCTGCAGGACCCCGGTGGAAGGGGTCAAGGAGTGCTTTCAACCTAATATGTGGTATCCACAGGGGGGAAAACAACAGGGCTTGGTCTGGCTGATGTTCACATTCCAGGAGGTCTGGGGCAAAGAGACGGCATGTGAGAATGCAGAGTCAGACCTGGGTTAGACTAGAATCCTGGCTCCATCATTTTCTAGCCGTGACTATGAGTCAAGATCATGGCTACCTCAAAGGATTACTGTGCATTTCTAGTAAGAATGTATTTTACATATCCTATTTTACAAAGGGTAGATGCTCAATACACAGCTCCTATTATTTCCTTTTGTGGTCACTGAGGGTTACCTATGAGTACAGGATGCGTCCCACACAAGGCAGGTGAGCAAGCCCCAGCAACGGGAGAGCAGCGCTGTATTTAGGACGAAGCTTAGGCAGATGAGGCTGCAGAGTCTGTCTGAACCCAGCCAATGCATGGGTATGACAGACAAGAGCTTTAGTCCTGGAGTGTTAGGCATGGAAAAAAAATAGCACTCAGTTTTTTTTTTTTTTAATTTCAAAGAAATGGAAACATAGTTGATTAAATGAAATAAAGCACTTTAGCAAAAGTAGGTAGTCAAATGTTAACTTCCTTCCTGCTTTTCCTCATATTCTGATTCTAAAAGAAACACTGACTTAGATGATTAATCTTCCACTCCTTACCTGAGGGTTTTATAGATAAGATATACTTTTAGGAAAATCTTCTAAGTTAAAACAAAACCTGTTATTTGGCTGAATCTTGTTACATACCAGATTCTACCAGAGGAAGAAAAGCCCATTTGGTTTCATCAGAAAGATCTCACAAAGAATCCTAAACCTCTATCATCAGTTCAGTTCAGTTCAGTTCAGTTCAGTTGCTCAGTTGTGTCCGACTCTTTGCGACCCCATGAATAGCTTGCTCTGATAGTTAACCCACTAGATATCTATTAAATAATCCCTTATAAAAGAAGTTAAAAGTTAAAGGGAATATACTGTCTAACAGACAAAGCTGTTGAAAAATACTGACTTGATTACTTGTCGCCTCCTTAATATTCTCCCTCTTTTCCTTCCCTCACTGAGCTGGTGGTGTGTGGGCTGATGCCTCCATCCGTGGTGATGCTTCTGTTATAGAACTTCCCTGGGACTGTCTGGTTATGTCTGTTCCTTCCACTAGACTATGAGGTCCGAGTGCTGGAACTCTACTGTTCATCCTTATAGTCTGTAGCCTCAGTGGTTATGACAGGAACTGTCACAGAATAAGTCTTCCATGAAGATCTGCTGAGTGAATGAACAATGTATGAATGAACAAATGAATATTCCTACCAAAAGAAAGTAAGCCCAGATGATGCAGTTCTACGTATTTGAATCTGAATCATACTTAAATTCTATATAGTAAAAGTAGGGATTCAGACAGTAACTGTTTTTAAAATACGTGATTTAAACACAAGATATTTGCACCAGGAATAAATTTTGCTACATTTTAAGAATAAATTTTTTTTTGTAGGGGCACCTCTAATCCCACAAGAGAATAGTTCAAAGTAACTTGCTTTCTGATTCCTCCCCAACCCTATTATACATATTTCCTAAAATCTGATGTATTCCTTGGACTTCTCACATTTATGAAAGCTTTGAGACTAGAGGGTCTCTGAATTTTTTCTCCTGCTTTTTAAAAACTTCTTCCTTATTTTCTTCCTTTTTTTTTTTGCATAAGCATTTTATTCCTCCATCAAAAAAAAAATGAAAAACAAAATCCATAAAAAGCTATAATAACAAAGATTTGGTCAGGCGGAACCAAAAATTCCACCCAGGAAGCAAAAATTATACCAAAGAATTTAAGAGTAAAATGGGGCTTCATAATCCTTCCTCAAGGAAGATCACAGAATTCCTAGGGAAGGACATCTAGCCCAGGCACAATCAGCTACATAATTTGCAGAGCCCAGTGCAAAGGGGCAAAGGCCCCTTGCTCAAAAATTAAGAATTTCAACACAAATAAATGTAAAGATAACTTGTGCTCATGGATTTTAAGAATCTGCATTGTTAAAATATCTATACCACTCAAAACCATTTACAGATTCAGTGCAATCCTCATCAAGATTCCAATGGCACTTTTTACAAAAATAGAAAAAACAATCCTAAAATTCATATGGAACCACAAATCATCCCGGACAGCCAAAGCAAAGTGGAGAAAGAACAAAATTGGAGGGGTCGCACTTCCAGATGTCAAAGTCTATTATAAAGCTATGGTAATCAAAACAGCACGGTACTGGCATATTAATAAAAAAACAGACACACAGACAAGCGGAACAGAATAAAAACCCCACTATATGGTCAATATTTCATAAAGGAGCCAAGAATACTCAAAGGAGAAAAGTCTCTTCAGTAAATGGTATTGGGAAAACCAGATATTTACATGCAAAAAAAAAAAATTTAAATTAAAACCCAGTCTCACACTATGCACAAAAATTAACTTAAAATGCACTAGACTTAAATGTAAGACCTGAAACTATAAACATTCTAATAGAAAACCCAGAGGGAAAGTTCTTTGACATTGGTCTTGGCAATGATTGTTTTTTTTTTTTTGGATGTGACACCAAAAGCACAAGTAGAAAAGGCAAAAATAAACAAGAAGGACTACATTAAACTACAAAGCTCTGCCCAGTGAAAGAAGCGATCAATAGAATGAAACAGCAGCCTCAGGAACGGGAGAGAAATACTTGCAAATCTCATATCTGAAAGGTGTTAATACCCAAAATACACAAGAAACTCATATCATTTGATAGCAAAATCTCAAATAATCTGATTAAAAAATGGGACCTGAAAAGACCTTTTTCCAAAGAAGATATCTGAATAGTCAACAGGTACAGAAATGCAAATAAAGTCAAAACCACAATGAGATACCACCTCACACCTGTTAAATGGCTAGTATCAAAAAGATTGTGGTAAGTGTGACCAGAGATATGGGGAAAAGGGAACCCTTGTGAACTGGAGGTGGGAATATAAATTGGTACAGCCACTATGCAAAACAGTACGGAGGTTTTACTCAAAAAATTAAAAGTAGAACCAGACAACCCAATAATTCCACTTCTGGATATATCACTGAAGGAACTGAAATTACTGTCTGGAAGAGTTATCGGCCCCCTCATGTTCATATCAGCATCATTTATTATAGGAGTGACACGAAAACAACCAAAGGTCCACTGAGGAATGAATGGATAATGAAAATGTGACCATATATATGTATCACATTATATACACACACACACACACACACAATTTTTTAAATTGGTGTATATTTGTTTTATAATGTTGTGTTACTTTCTGCTGTACAGTGAATCCACTATCCATAATACACAAATCCACTCTCTTCTAGACTCCAAACCCATACAGGCCACTGCAGAGTCCTGAACAGAGTTCCCTGTGCTATACCATAGGTTCTTATTATCTTTTATATACAATAGAGGGTAGGTGTCAATCTCAGTCTCCAAATTTATCACCCTCCTTTCCTCCATGGTAACCGTATGCTTGTTTTCTATATCTGTGAATCAATTTCCATTTTGTAAACAGGTTCATTTGTACCATTTTACATTCCTACCAGCAACAAATGAGGTGGGATGCATGAGCACAGCATGTTTCCTCACATCCTTGCCAACACTGGTCACTGTCCATATTTTGATTACAGTCATCCTAGTGGGTGTGAAGTGTTATCTCATTGTGGTTTTGTTTCATATCTCCCTAATGAGTAAGGATGTCCAACATCTTTGCATCTTCTCATGGGCTTACTGGTTATTTGTATATCTTCTCTGGAATAATGTCTATTCAGATCCTTTACCTATTTTTAAATGAGGTTATTTTTGTTGTTGTTGTTACTGAGATGTAATAGCTCTTTTTATATTCTAGATACTAGACCCTTATCAGATATGATATGGAAATAATTCCTCCCATTCTGTAGGAGGAGTTTCTTAAAACTATTTTGCAGCCCTAAGTCAGACCTATGAATCAGTACCCACTGAATCAGTTCTAAGGAGATGGATGGAACTGGAGCCGATTATACAGAGTGAAGTAAGCCAGAAAGAAAAACACCAATACAGTATACTAACGCATATATATGCGAGACAACAAAAGAGACTCAGATGTGTAGAGCGGACTTTTGGACTCTAGGGGAGAGGGAGAGGGTGGGATGAGATGGGAGAATGGCATCGAAACATTGAATTGCCAGTCTATGTCCGATGCAGGATGCAGGATGCTTGGGGCTGGTGCATGGGGATGACCCAGAGAGATGTTATAGGGTGGGAGGTGGGAGGGGTTCATGTTTGGGAATGCATGTACACCCGTGGTGGATTCATGTAAATGTATGGCAGAACCAATACAGTATTGTAAAGTAAAATAAAGTTTAAAAAAAAAATAAAAGATGAAAGTTTTTAGGGTGATTCTGATGACCCACCACGTTTGTGAACAAATAATCCAGACCAGAACTTCTCAAATTTTAATGTGCCTACAAATCACGTAAGTATCTTAATACAATTCAAAGGGAGATAGAAAATTTCCTTAGGATACCATGGTAATAACAGTTGCAAACATGATTCACTGATCAATGCTAAAATTAGTGGGAAAAATTTTAAGCAGAAATGGGGTATTTGCACATCATTCAAGTCCTTCCTGCAAAATATTTATTAATTATGAAAGCATAGGTAGCAGCTTTACAGTGGAAGAAGGTATCAGATACCATCTTAACCAAGTGATGAAGGTAACATGACCAGTTCTAAGGTGTATTGATACCATGTGTCTCCTGATACAACGTGCAGAGAAAAGCACATTACCTCTGTGGTAGTCTCCCCCAAACCTCAATCTAATCATGAAAAAACATCATACAAATTCAAACTGAGGGAGATTCTACAAAATATCTAGCCAGTATGCCTTAAAAGAGTCAAGGTCAAAGAATAGCAAGAGACTGAGAAACTGGCATCCCAGATTGGAGGCCCTAGAGGCAGAACCATCAAATCTAATATGCTATCCTGGACTGAGTCCTGAACAGAATAAAGACACTGGTGAAAAACAAGTGAAATCCCAATACACTGCAACTAACTGTCGTCCCAATCAACATTTTGACAACTATACTCTGGTTAAGAAAGATGTTAACATTAGGGAAAGCTGGATGAAAGATACATGGGAACTTGCTGTACAATTTCTGCACCTCTTCTGTAAGTTCAACATTATTTCAGAATAAGAAACTTAAAAAAATATGCAGATTCTGATCCTGTAAGTCTGAGCAGAAGTCTTCTGTCTTCCTAACAAGTTCCCAGGAGAGGTTGATGCTGCTTGTCCATAAACCACTCTGATAGTAGAGTCTCAATCAGTGGTTCTCAAACTTAACCATGCATCAGATGCATGCGGGCTGGTTAAAACACCTCCAGAGTTTCTGATTCACTAAGTCTGGGGTGGGGCTTAAGAATCTTCATTTCTAATGGGTTCCCAGATGAGGCTGATGTTTTTAATGAGCTAGAAACAGTTTTCATGTTTTTAAAGGGTTCTAAAAAGTTTAGAAAACAGGTATAGGGATCAGAGATTGTATGTGGCCTTCAATTGTTTACAGAAAATGGATGCTGAGCCCCAGACCCTTGCCACTCGGTGTGAAGCCTTTAAGAGACTGATGCCTAGGTCCCACCCCTGACATTCTTAGCTAACTGATTTGATATGGATCCTTAGCATCAACATTTAAAAAATGTTCCTCTTTAATTCTGATATGTAACCAGGTTTAGGCTTTCCATCTGCCACACACACAAAAAGAACCCTACTCCTCAATCATCCTAGAGTTGGGGATGAGCCCAAACAAATGTCAAAGAGCATTTCTGCACCTGAAGCCTCACTTGAAAATGTTGAGCTACTCTCTCTGCAAAGGCTAACAAAATCTGAACACAAGTCAGAATTTCCCCCTTCTCATGTGTCCATTCCCAGGGAACTATAAAGAACAGTGGATTGTACATCAACAGTACTCACAAACAATCCCACGCCTCCCCTTGCCAGAAAAGTGGCAAGTATAACTGCAGGTTGTTCTGAAACAGGAGTGGATAGAGGATGGATCAAAGAAGAGAGCAAGGTGCAAGCTGCCCATGTGTGGGTGACAGGTTAACTAGACACAGAGAGCTAGAGAGCTGAGGGGAGAAAGGGCAGGCCTGAGACACGGGGTGGCGCGGAGGTACCTGAAGAAATACCATCAAGCACCTTGAGCTTCATCATAACCCAACAAGCCTGCTTTCCACATGAGCAGACTCAGGGCTAGGAGGCCCTCTACCCTGTGGCCAAGCCCTTCAGACTCTTCCCCTCTGCCTACTTCTCCCCCACCTCAGAGGACAGCCTTTAGCTAAAGCCCGCTCTGCTGTTCAAGGAGTCTGAAGGTCGTCCCCTTGGTCCCAGGGGCCCAGCCACTGCCAGGAGGCACCTGGTCCCTGCTGAGAAGCGTCTCGTACCTGTGCTCTCTTCTGCCTGGTTGAAGCCGCAGATCTGGCAGATGCTCTGGACCCACTTATTCATGTCCTCCTCCGTCTCGGCCACCAGGTAGAAGGTGCGCTCGCTGGTCTTGATGTCGAACACGAAACTGTCCTGCAGCTCCTTCTTGTTGAAGGTCAGGCCTGCATCCACCTGCTCGCAGAAGTTCAGGTTGATGATGCGCAAGGGCTTCTTGGAGTGGTCATTCTTGTAGTATTCCAGGACGTCGGGGTCACCACTCATCCGGCCGCTCCGCAGGATAAACCAGCGTTTCTTCCAGGCCTGAACGGGAAGGAGTGAGAGGAGGGGGAACGTCATGAGTTAATTCAAAGCTTTTCGCAGGTCCTCAGATATCACCAGGCTAAGGGTGGGGACTGTTGCACCTGCTGGCCGAGCGTGGCCTCTATCTCCTTTTTGTGTTTCCCCAGAGTTTAAAAAACAGCGGATGACTTTAGTATACACATTACTGCAGCATTTCACTACTGAAACAGGGTCTTATCACTATGAAATGAGATACGCCATTTCAAGAAGTCAGATGAGGACTAAAACACTTTACACAATTATGCCATTAAGCTAGAATACAGCCTCAAACTCACAGGACTTTTAGTCAGGGTGGAACTTGCAAAGCCATAACATCTCAGTTTATGGATGGGGTCCCCCACTAAGACAGAGTGAGTTGAAGCAACAACGTCACATACAGAAGTAGCGGAGAAAAAAGTTTCCAAGCTTTCAGTACCTGGTGCTTCTTACCCAATCATCATGCCTTGGAGGAACCACACAGAAACCCTTCTAAAACTTCCCTGAAGCACATAACTTCAGAATTTCCCCCATCTCATTCACTATATATAGTGGATAATACTATATCCCTAGTATTTATAATACAGCCCTGTACATAATAAGCACTCAATATATATTACTGAATGAATAAACTCCTTATGTCATGCCATATTATAGAATTTAACACTCAGTTACACATTTCCTTATGTTGTTGTCTACATTCCATGTCTCATTCCATGAGACTGAGTAATCTGTGAGCAGACATCACACAAAGTGGTAGAGAGAGATCACAAATAAAACAGAGCCTCGGGTGGAGTCTGTGCTTCACCACTGACTAGCTGTGTGATTTTCACATAAAGTTATTTACCTCTTTGGAGCTTGCTTTATCTATAGAATAGAATGCCATCACCAACTGTCCTGCCTACCTTATAGGGTTTATACTGCACACAAAGCACTACGATGCAGCCCTAAAGCGCCACTAATGCCAAGGGTCTGACTGTCATCACGGTTCTTTAGACCTCACTGGGACTTCACTCCATTAACCCTGGCACCTTGCACTCTCACCTTCTGTCTCCATCCTCACTTCCTTCCACCTGCCTTGTTCCTGGGATCCATCATTACAATCATTCTCTTGCTTCTCTTCCTCTCTTTATCTGGGAAACCATAACCTCTGACTAAGTCTAATGCTTAACCTACTCTGCCTGTTCCCACTCAGCTGCACGGAGCTGGAGAAAATCACACAACCACGCTGGCTGCTCTCACTTGAAGCTCAAGTGAGCCCTCCCGCTGCAACAGTCTACTACATTTGTCTGGTCCCTGATTTTCTCTTGCTCTTGGCAATCATCTGAACCTTGCCCTCTTTAAACCTGTAGCACCTCCACTCTTTGGTATGAGACTATACAAGCAAGCAGAAGAGAATCTACACATGCTCCATCACCGTATTTACCAGTCTGCCTGCATTACAGCAAAGTAGTTTATTCCTGTGCAGCATGGGTGGTTCACCCAGTCTAAGGCCCACTTTCTTCCACCAGAGCATCACCCCCTCTCATTACATGGGGACAGCACATGGCAATCACTGCATCTTCCCTCCATCCTAGGGTCATTCCCACCAGGACACCAACTTGTCCCATCTCAGACAAAAAAAAGTTTGACTTGATCCCACATTCCCTTCCAACTATGGCCCAGTTTTCTGCTCCTCTTTACAGAAAAACCAGCGATTTCTACAGTGTTAATCGTTGTTTCCTCTCCTCCCATTCTTTTCTTGGAAGCAATACAAGCAGGCTGCCCCCGACCTCCACCTCCAACAGAGGTCTTAAAGACTTCAACATTCAAAGCAACGTTTGGATTTTACTTGATCTCTCAGCAACATCTGAAAACAGTTTACTATTCCATTCTCTCTGAAGCATTTTCCTCATTTGGCTTCAGTGCTCATTCTCAATTTTCCTACCTCCCAGCTTCTCTTTTTCAGCTTCCATTTCTGGTTGCTCCTTGTCTCCCTGACTTCTAAAGGCTGGAATGCCCCCATGCTCAGTTCTTAGACTCTTCTCTTTCTATATCCACTTCTTAGAGTTATTCTATTGCATTTCACAGCTTTCAGTTCAGTTCAGTCGCTCAGTCGTGTCTGACTCTTTGCGACCCCATGATTCACAGCTTTAAAAGTCATCTAACTGCTGTAATCCGCAAATTTATAGCTCCAGCCCAAACCCATCTAAAGAACTCTAGAGTCTCATACCTGTTCCTCACTAATAGGCATCTCAAATCTTTCTTTAAAAATACATTTTATTTATCTGGCTGCATCGGGTCTTAGCTGGGGCATGAGGAAGTTTTGTTGTGTCACGTGGCATCTTTCATCAAGACACATGGACTCTCTAGTTATGTGCGAGGGCTCAGTGGCAACACCGCTCAGGCTTGGCTGCTCCATGGCACGTGGGATCGTAGCTACCCAACCAGGGCTCGAACCTGCACCCCCTGCTTTGCAAGGCAGATTCTTAACCACTGTGCCATCAGGGAAACCATGGCATCACAGATTTCCTTTAAACTGAGCTCTTCCTATCTTCCAAGTCTGTTCTTCCTTCAATGTTTCCCATCTCAGTTACGAGCAGCCCCAACCTTCCAGCTGCTCAGGCCAAAAATCTTGATGTCAGTCATCAACTCCTAAACCCAACAGCAAATCCTGTTGGTCCAAACAGTTTCAAAATACATTTACAATCCGGTCACTCCTCCATACCTCCACTGTTACGCACTTGGTCGAGTCCACCATTCCACCGCCTTCCTGCATCTGTGCTTTCATCTGGCAATCTGTTCCTGACATGGAAGCTGGCGTCAATCAGAGCATAGCACTTCTCTGCATTAAGTGTCCTCTGGCTTTCCACTTCACTCAGAGCAAAAGCTGAAGTCCCCACAGTGGCCAGTGAGCCCTGGGCGACACCCCCTCATCCACAACTCTCACCTCAGCCCTGCCCCTCTCTGCCGCGCCCATTCTGCTTGAGCCACGCTGGCTGTACACTCCTGCCTCAGGGTCTCTGCCCTGGCTGTTCCCTCTGCCTAGAATACTCCTTCCCCAGATATTCCCATTGCTTATGTACTCCATTAAGTCACTATTTAAATGTCACATTACTGGACAGACTGTTTTTCTGGCTGCCCAATTGTCACTCTCTCTCCCCCTTACTCTGCTATGCTGATCTCACCAGCACGCACACCACCTAAAACACCGTATGGCTGCTGATTCTACCCAGCTCCTAGAATGGAAACTTCATGAGGGCAGGTATTGGTTCTTTTTATCCCATGCTACATTCTCCATGTTTAGAGTTGAGCCTGCCACATAGGTGGTTATCAGTAAATAGGCACTGGATTAATTACTGAATCATTTTCTCCCATTCAAGTATTAAGCAGGCCCAACCGGGCCCAACTGGGCCTGCTTAACACTTGGATGGGAGAAAATGATTCAGTAATTAATCCAGTACCTATTTACTGATAACTGGTGTTGGAGAAGACTCTTGAGAGTCCCTTGGACTGCAAAGATATCCAACCAGTCCATCCTAAAGGAGATCAGTCCTGGGTGTTCTTTGGAAGGAATGATGTGAAAGCTGAAACTCCAGTACTTTGGCCACCTCATGCGAAGAGTTGACTCACTGGAAAAGACTCTGATGCTGGAAAGGATTGGGGACAGGAGGAGAAGAGGACGTCAGAGGATGAGATGGCTGGATGGCATCACTGACTCGATGGACGTGGGTCTGAGTGAACTCCGGGAGTTGGTGATGGACAGGGAGGCCTGGCGTGCTGCAATTCATGGGGTCGCAAAGAGTCGGACACGACTGAGCGACTGAACTGAAACCTGCTTAGCTTTTGTGCTCAGACGAGATCAGGCACATTCAGGGTGGTATGGCCGTAGACTGAATCATCTTCTTACATGAACTCCTGACAGAATCTAGAAGGTCGGGTGGATATAACTGGTGCCTAATAAGCTTTCAGTGGAAGTGAGGATTAAGGTATAGGACAGAGTTGAGGAAAATAGATGTAAGTACCTTCAACTACAGTTGCCTAAAATCTTGCCCAGGCCACTGTGTACAAAACTCTGTGTGCACTTGTGTGTGTGCAAGCCTCAGGTGCAAGTATATAATGTAAGTGTGTGGATAGCATAGTGAAGTTTTTAAAGGTATTAAAGTGTGTGTTTCAGTTGATGTATCCTCCTGTAGGGGATGGCTCTGTAGAAAGAACTGTCTCCAAATCACTGGGGTGCAGGTGCAAACGCAAACACACACACAGACACTGTCATAAACAAGAAAAAGGTGTTTGCTACAGATAACATCGGAGCCTGTCAGGTTCTGCTTGCAAGAAGTGGCGGAGGCTGATAAACGGCTGCATACAAAATGCTGATAAATTTATGACAGAGCAGGCAAAGCCAGCTAGTCTGGTCCCAGATTCACATCCCTCTTCTGCCACAACACCCTCTGCTCCAACCTTCATGTACATATACATATATTTTTTGGAAACCACATAATTCAGAAGCAAATATAGCAACTACAAAGAGTCTAGCTCAAAAGACAACTTCTCCAGTGCCTCAGCTGCAACGGACCTCTACTTCCCCTGTACCTTCATAACACTTTTTATGAACTTCTCATGGCGTGTCACTTTGTTTTACAACATATTACAGGCATTTTAGTATTTGTTATTTCTTCCCAAGTAGACAATGAATAAAATCTCCTCCTGCTTCTCTCTGAATCTCCATGGAAGGTGCTTGCTAAACATTACTAACCTGCACTGCTCTTCTCTCCTTGGCCTCATTTATGTTTATGTTTCCTCCCTGCCATCCATCTATCCATCCATCCATGCAACAAATATTTGTTTAGTGCTTAATATGCTTCAGGGCCCTCCCAGGTGGCACGGTGGTACAGAATCCACCTGCCAATGCAGGAGACACAAGAATGTGGGTTTGATCCCTGGGTCAGAATGATCCCCTGGAGTAGGAAATGGCAACCCACTCTAGTATTCTTGCCTGAAAAATTCCATGAACAGAGGAGACTTTACTAACTTCTCAAAGGAGGACAAAGGCATACAGATTGCTGAATTTAGACGGTATTATGTAAGTGAAATAAAGCCGACAGGGAAGGACAAAACACCGCATGGTATCACTTGCATGTGGAATCTAGAAAATAAAACAAACTAGTGAATATTACAAAAAGGGGACAGACTCACAGATACAGAGAACAAACTGGTGGTCACCAGTGGGAGAGGGAAGAGGGTAAGATAGCGGTAGGGGATTAAGAGGTACAAACTATTACGTATAAAATAAACAAGCTACAAGGATATGTTGCACAACACAATGGAGTATAGCCAATATTTTATAGCTATAAGTGGAACAGAACCTTTAAAAATCGTGAATCATTATGCTGTACACCTGTAAATTCTCTAATACTGTACATTAACTAGATTTCAATTATTAGAAAGGCATACAGATTGAAAAGGAATGAAAAAAACTGTCCCTATTTGGATGGCATGATTGTCCACATAAAAAATCCCAAGGAATTCAGGGAAAAAAACTCCTAGGACAAGTAAGCAAGTCTGGCAAGGTCACAAAATACAGGCGAACCTCACTGTGTTGAGCATTGCTTTATTATGGTTTGTGGGTGCTGCATATTATACGAATTGAAGGTCTGTGGCAACCCTGTGTCAAAGAAACCTGTTGGTGCCACTTTGCAAACAGCATCTGCTCAATCTGTGCATCTGCCTCACATTTTGGTAATTCTTACAATATTTCAAACTTTTTCATCATTACATCTGTCATAGTGGTTTGTGATCAGTGATCTGACGAAGCTCAGGTGACAGCATTGTTTAGCCATATTAAAAAAAAAAATAACTTGTATATGCACCAGGAAGCCAAAAACTTCAGATGACTGCAATATTTGCTTTATTGTGATGGTCTGGAATCTAATTTGTAGTATCTTCAAGGTATGCATGACAAGATAGAACATACAAAAATTGATTTGCTCTTGTATTCTATCAAATAAACAGATGGGTGTAGAAAATGAAAACACAATGCCATTTATTATCATAAGCATTTAAAAAACACAAAAGAGGCATGAATCTAACAAAACATGTTCAATACATGTATGCTGAAAATTATACAATGTTGATAAAAGAAAGCTTAAAAAACATAAATGGAGAGGCACACCATGTTCATGGATTGAAAGACACAATGCAGTACATCTCCCCAAACTGATGCTCAGATTTAACACAACTTTAATCAAAATCCCAGCACGGGTTTTTATGGATGTAGGTAGAAGTATTCTAAAATATACAGAGAAAGTACAATAGTTAAAACAACTTTTAAATAGTAGATAAAAGGGGAGAAACAAGTCCACTAGATTTCAAGATTTCAATAATTACAGTATAGCTACAGAAATCAAGACCATGTCATACTGGAACCACACCCACACCCACCCACACAGAACAATGGAATAGAACAGGAAACCCAGAGAAAGTGAAAGCCGCTCAGCTGTGTCTGACTGTTTGTAACCCCACGGACTACTGGAATTCTCCAGGCCAGAATACTGGAGTGGGTGGCCTTTTCCTTCACCAGGGGATCTTCCCAACCCAGGGATTGAATCCAGGTCTCTGTCATTACAGGTGGAGTCTCTACCAGCTGAGCCACCAGGGAAGCCCACAGAAGTATGTTCAACTGATTTCTGACAAAGGTGAAAAAGCAATCCAATGGAGGATAGCCTTTTCAATAAATGATGCTGAAGCAACTGGGCATCCATAGCGGGGGAAAAAAGTGAATCTCAGTCTAAGTCTCACACCTTGTACAAACATGAACTCAAAATGAATCATGAACTCAAATATAAAGTTATAAAACATTTAGAAAAAAATTGGAGGAAGTCATTGGATCTAGTGCTAAGCAAAGAGTTCTTTGACTTTTTAGACCAGACACCAAAAGCATAGTCCATAAAAGGAGAAGTTTATAAATTAAGATTTCATTGAAATTCAGAACTTTTGCTCTGCAAAAGAAGAGGCTAAAAAGTAAGCTATAGAGCGGGAGAAAATATTTGCCAACTGCATATTTGACAAAGGAGAGTATGGGGAACACATAAAGAACTCTCAACACCCAACAGTTTAAAAAGGGAAATAGTGCAAGTAGGACATAGGCAGAACATGAAGAGACATTTCACCGAAGAGCATATACAGATGGCAAATGGGCACATGAAAAGTTCAACGTCATTAACAATTCAGGAAACACAAAACCACAAAAAGATATTATCACAAATGTAACAATGGTTAAAATTTTAAAAACTTCTAACAACACAAAATGCTGGCAATAAGGCAGAGAAAATGTGTCACTCAAGCACTGCTGGTAGAATCTAAAAGGACATAGCCACTCTGGTAAATAAGTTTGGCAGTTTCTTTTTTTATTTTTTTAATTTTTATTGGAGTATAGTTGCTTTGCAATGTTGTGCTGGTTTCAGGTATACAGCAAAGTTAATCAATTACACATATAGATATACCCACTTTTTTAAAAAAATGGTCATTACAGAGTATTGAGTAGTTCCCTGTGCTACAGAGCAGGTGCTTGTTAGTTATCTGTTTTATATATAGTGGTGTGTATATGTTAATACAATCTGTTTATCCTCCCCTCCATTCCCTGGTAACCATAAGTCTGCCTTCTACATCAGTGCCTCTACTTCTATTCTGTCAATAAGTTTATTTCCACCCTTTTTTTAGATTCCACATATAAGCGATATCATAAGATATTTGTCTTTCTGTGTCTTACTTCACTCAGTGTGACAATCTCTAGCTCTGTTCACGTTGCTGCAAATAGCATTACTTTTTATGGCTTAGTAATATTCCATTGTCTACATGAACAGGTGTCACATCCTCTTTACTCATTCATCAGCCGACGGCCATCTAGGTTGTTTCCGTGTCCTGGCCATTGTCAGTTCAGGCGCTCAGTCGTGTCCGACTCTTTGTGACCCCATGAATCGCAGCACGCCAGGCCTCCCTGTCCATCACCAACTCCCAGAGTTCAATCAGACTCATGTCCATCGAGTCAGTGATGCCATCCAGCCATCTCATCCTCTGTTGTCCCCTTCTCCTCCTGCCCTCAATCCCTCCCAGCATCAGAGTCTTATAAACAGTGCTAAAACGAACACTGGCATGCGTGTATCATTCTGAAAGGTGGTTTTCTCTGGCTATATACCCAGTAGTCAGACTGCTGGGTCATACAGTAGTTCCATTTTTAGCTTTTTAAGGAACTGTAATACTGTTTTCCATAGTGGTTGTACCAACTTACACTCCCACCAATAGTGTAGGAGGGCTCCCTTTCCTCCACACCTTCTCCAGCATTTACTATTTGTAGATTTTTTTTTTTGATGATGGCCGTTCTTATTGGTTTGAGGTGATAACTCATTGTATTAACAGCTTTGACTTGCATTTTCCTAATAATTAGTGACACTGAACACCTTTTCATGTGCTTTTCGGTCATATGTATGTCTTCTGTGGAGAGATGTTGGCAATTTCTTAAAAAAATTAAGCATGCAACTGCTATATGACCCAGCAATTGTATACCTGGGTATTTATCCCAGAGAAATGAAGATCCATATTTATATAAAAACTGTCACATGAATGCTCATGTAAGTTTTATTATAATAACTCAAAACTGGAACGATCTAGACTTCTTTCAGTGGGTAAGTGGTAAATAAACTGTGGTACTTCCCTACCATAGACTACTACTCAGCAATAAAAAAAACAAAACACTGACACATGCAAAATCCTAAATGAACTTCCAAAGAACTATGCTGGATTTTGTTAGAACCAATCCCAGAAAGTTACATAATGTGTCGTTCCACTTATAGAGCATTCTTGAAATGAGAGAATTTAGGAATGGATAGCAGATTAGTGGGGCTTCCCTGGTGGTTCAGTTGGTAAAGAATCCACCTACAATGTAGGAGATGCTGGTTTGATTCCTGGGTTGGGAAGATCCTCTGGAGAAGGGATAGGTTACCCACTCCAGTATTCTTGGGCTTCCCTGTTGCCTCAGATGGTAAAGAATCAGCCTGCAATGCGGGAGACCTGGGTTCAATCTCTGGATTGGGAAGATCCCCTGGAGAAGGGCATGGCAACCCACTCTAGTATTCTTGCCGGGAGAATCCCCATGGACACAAGGGCCTGGCAGACTACAGTCCATGGGGTCGCAAAGAGTTGGACATGACTGAGTGACTAAGCACAGCACTGCAGAATAGTGAGTGTCAGTGGTTAAGGAGAGGGCTGGAATGGGACAGAAGTGGGTGAGGCTACCATCACGTATAAATAGCTGGTGGGAACCGCTGTACAGTGCAGGGAGCTCAGCTCAGTGCTCTGTGATGACTTAGGTGGGTGGGATGCGGGTGGGTAAGAGCGAGGTTCCAGAGGGAGGGGATCTATGTATACATATCGCTGATTTGCTCTGTCGTACAGCAGAAACTAACAAAATATTGTAAAGCAATTATACTCCAATAATATTTTTTTTAAGGAAAAAAGAACTGGCTGTGGCTTCCCTGGTGGTTCAGAGGTAAAGAATCCACCCGCAATGCAGGAAGCACAGGAGCCGCGGGTTCAATCCCTGGGTAGGGAAGATCCCCTGGAGGAGGAAATGGCAACCCACTCCAGAATTCCTGCCTGGAGAATCCCAAGGACAGAGGAGCCTGGTGGGCTATAGTCTACGGGGCCGCAAAGAGTTGGACACAACTGAACCAAGTTAGCATGTTGAAAAGCAGAGACATTACTTTGCCAACAAAGTCCGTCTAGTCAAGGCTATGGTTTTTCCTGTGGTCATGTATGGATGTGAGAGTTGGACTGTGAAGAAAGCTGAGCGCCAAGGAATTGATGCTTTTGAACTGTGGTGTTGGAGAAGACTCTTGAGAGTCCCTTGGACTGTAAGGCGATCCAACCAGTCCATTTTGAAGGAGATCAGCCCTGGATTTCTTTGGAAGGAATGATGCTAAAGCTGAAACTCCAGTACTTTGGCCACCTCATGCGAAGAGTTGACTCATTGGAAAAGACTCTGATGCTGATGAGATGGCTGGATGGCATCACTGACTCGATGGACGTGAGTTTGAGTGAACTCCGGGAGTTGGTGATGGACAGGGAGGCCTGGCGTGCTGCGATTCATGGGGTCGCAGAGTCGGACACGACTGAACAACTGAATTGAACTGAACTGAACTGAAACAAGTTAATGCATGGCTATAGGAGGGCAGTATGAAAGATTCTTTTGTTGACGGAAAATGTTCTGGATCTTGACTGCAACAATACCAACATCTTTGTTGTCATACTGTAGCACAGTTTTGGAAAATGTTACCACTGGGTGGAAAGTGGTACAGGTTGCTTGGGCTATTATTTTTACAACTATATGTGAATCTAAAATTACCTTATAATTGAGAGTTTAATTTTAAAAACTTATCCACAAGAGAACTGGAATGTTCATAGAAGAAAAGTAAAGATCATGGGGAGAAAGGTTGTTCATACTTGGCGAATGATTATAACCAGACCTAGCTGTCCTCAATCTTTCCCACTCAAGGACAGAGATGGGCTCTTCAGGAATCACATGAAAATATGATTAAACTTTAGAGCATGCAGGGTCCTGAGCAGGAGGACACAAAATGGAATGAACTAAGAGTCACCAGCATTTCTAAACTTACTGAACTACCTGCCAGATCTAGAAAACCTTTGCTGCAATGGCATACATAATTCTCTGCCTTGGGGAAACATATTAAATAAAGTACCAGCCAGTTTCTCCTATTTTTCTGTGTAGTGGCCAGGTTCCAAGACAGTCCTAATGAATCTCGTTTCCCAGTGCAGCCTTATGTAGTCCTCTTTCCTACTGAATACAGATGAATAATAGGGTACTGCTTAAATGAAAGTGTGTGACTTCCAAGGGTAAGACATGAAAGACACTGCAGCTTCTTTCTTGCTCTCCTTTGGATCAGCTGCCATGTTGTAAGGACACTCAAGCAGTACAAAGGAGGAATGCACATGCTGAGGAACTAAGGCCTCCTGCCAGCTGTGAAAAAGAGCTATTCTTAGAAGCATATCTGTCAGTCCTAGTTAAGATCACAGCAACTATAGGTACTTTTTGACTGCAATTTCATGAGAGACCCTGAGCCAAGTCCACCAAACTAAACTGCTCCTGAACTGCCGATTCACAAAATCACATTAAATAATAAATATTTATTTCTCCTTTAAGCCAGTAAGCTTTATGGTAATTTGTTATCCTGCAATAAATAAAACCTTTTACTTTGGGCTTCCCATGTGGCTCAGTGGTAAAGAATCTGCCTGCCAATGTAGGAGTCGCAGGAGATGTGGGATTGATCCCTGTGTTGGGAAGATCCCCTGGAGGAGGAAATGGCAACCCACTCCAGTATTCTTGCCTGGAAAATTCCATGGACAGAGGAGCCTGGCGGGCACAGGTCATGGGGTCGCAAAGAGCTGGACATGACTGAACACGTATCATGAGAACAAGCACATTTTAATTTTCACTGCGAGGGCTGCTTGGGTGTAACCAAAGGCATCCACGAGGAGGAAAGCCTTGTCTATTTAGAAGACTAAATGCAGAGCCTAAAAGATGGATCAATAGGCCAGAAGGACAGAAGAATCTAGAAAGAGACCCATATGTACATCACCTCTAGATTTAAGAAAAAGATGAGACTGCAGTGCTGTGGAGAAAAACAAAACAAAGCCAAACCTGCCTTTTCAATAAGTGGAACTAGGTCAATTTGATAACGATGAGAAAAGATTCTTTCTCCTTATGTCATGCCATATGTGAAAATTAATCTCAGATCACTGTATACCCAGATGTGAAAGATGAACTAATAAAGCATTTAGAGGAAAACAAAGGAAAACATGTTCATGACTTTGGGGTAGGCAATGATTTCTTGAATACTCAAAATGTACTAAGACAAGAGAAAAAGCGAGCAATTATACAACATCAAACTTAATTTCTGATCATCAAAAGATACTGCCAAGAGAGTGGGAGGAGATATTTGCAATACATATGTCTCATATTCAGAACACATCTAAAAAAGTGTACAAATTAGGAGGAATAAGACCACTCAACAGAAAAATGAGCCGACACTATACAAGTTTGAACAGACACTATATAAAAGAAGATATTCAAGTGGCAATAGACATAAAAGGATACCAACTTCTTTACTCATTGGAAAATGTAAATCAGTAACACTAACAAACCACCAGAATGTTTATAATGAAAAAGACTGACAGTAGAAGTACGGTAAAGACTGTGGAGAAACTCTCACGCCCTGTTAGCAGGAATGTGAGTTGGTATAACCACTCTGGAAAACTACAGCAGTGTTTACTCTAGCTGAACACACACCCCAGGGCCTGGGATCTACTCCCAGATGCCTACCTCAAATAACTGTGTACACATATGCATTCAGACTATAAAAGTATGTTCACTGCAACATCATTCATAATAGCCCAGATCATGCCTGCCTTTCTGTATTCCTTATTTCAAGTGCTTGCTATCTATAGTCTGAACTATTTTCATAGCTTCCTAACCAGTTATTCTAATTTAATGCCTATAAATGACTCCAGTTTAATCTTCCAATGAGAGGAAAAACTCCAGTCCCATCATTCCCACTTCCCTATCCAAAAATCTAATGACTCCCTATCACTTGCATAGCAATGGCTAAGTCCTATGGCTTAGTTTTGTTTTGTTTTGTTTTTTAAGCTAAAATTTGAAAAAGATTTTCAATGTGGTAAAACATAACATAAATTTTACCATTTAAATGTATACTTCTGTGGCATTAAGTATATATACACTGTTATAGTGTCATTGATATTATCCATCTCCAGAACTTTTTCATCTTCCCAACTGAAATTCTCTACCCATGAAACATTAACTTCCCATTCCTCCCTACACCCAATCCCTGAAAACCACTATTAGACTTTCGATATCTTTGAATCTAATTACTCATATATGTGGAATGACATAATATTTATCCTTTTGTGACTGTCTTCTTTCAACTTAGCCAGTTTGACTCATTTCACTTTATGGCTAATTCCTGGCATAACCCAGTCAGGTAGAAGAAACACTATTAATTCAGATCAACAAAAACTCACAAGGGGCACAAGTGCAGAGAAATAAGGAGAGCAATGAGAATGAGACAGTGAGGTAAGGAGAGAATAAGACAGATGATTCAGACTGTGATAAGCAAAGCAAAGCTTGTGATTAGGGTAAAAGACTCAAATTAGGGTAAAAGACTCTTGTCTACAATCTTGGACAAACTTAACATCTCCCAAGCCTTAATAACCAAATATATAAAAGGGGAAATAACAAAACTAATAATATTGACTTGAGAATTAAAGATGGTTATTAAGTGTGAAGGCAGCAGGACCAAACTGCATGACACACACCAAGAACATAGTTATTGAATCAAAAGCAGCCCAAGGACATTCTGAGGTCATGTAACTGGCAAAAGAGTTAACACCATGAACGATTCCCAGATTTCCAACTTATTTTTTCACCAATAAGAGGCATTATTTTGTCCTTTGTCTGGCCCCATACCACACAACAGCAACTCCTCTGAATTTCAGTTAGAAGTATCAGGATTCTTCCAGTCTGTTGGATTCAAGATCATCTACTTCCAATTCAACTCTTCTTGCCACTTCACTGTTCTTGACAAGTCAGTAGTTATATTCACTAAAACAAGCACAAATTCTCATAAATGCTTTGAGGGATAAAGAAAGGAGGCAAGACCCAAACATTCAAGTAACTTTCAATGTTTGCAACAATGCAGGGAGGTAAGACATGATCACATATCCCTAAAAAAAAAAAGCAGATTTTTATAAGCAATATAAAAGGAAATACAATACAAACTGGACCACTGAAGCAGAGAACCAAACTTTTAGGAATGGGCAGGAGAGGGAGTAGAAGAGAAAGAGAAATGAACGTGAATGAATATGAACTGAAGAAGGTAGGGTTTGATATATGGTTTGGGGAAGGAAGGAGAAAAGGTCAGTTCTTACAGAGCACATAGTATGACCAAGACCTGGGTATGGGAAAATATAAGACAGGTTCAGAGAACATGGAATAGTCTTCTCTGAATGTGGAAAAGGAGGAGGAAAGGAAGAGTTTGGTGGTCCTGGAAAAGTCAACACCATCCTACAGATTTTCTTAAATTTAGTTTTTAATTGGTGTACCCTACAAATTTTTAATCTTTCCTTTATTGACAAGGGGGAGTCACTGAAGCAAACAGATCAGCAGAGAAATGATTACTACTGTTGTCCCCTTAACTGGCAGAATGAGGAAGACCAACAAGAGAAAGGAAAAACAAGAGGCAGGAAAACTACGAAGTTGTTCCAACAGCCTGCAATAGTGAGAGACGATGGTAGGGGGACAAAAACACAGAAGACAACGCAAGTCACTTTACTCAACAACAGGGCTTAAAGAAGTACATGGCATCAGGGTCCACCCTTGAGAAAGAACCTTCCATTTGCATCTATGATTTAGAGAGCACCACCACCATCTCTGTTGAAATAGAAGTGACTGTTTTCCTTTTGTGCCCTAATTCAGTAAAACAAACAAAACAAAACTGTTTCACAACCACCCAGACCACAGACGTGCACCGTGGGTACACGTGGCCCAGAAGTTGCATCATGCTGGCTTTAAGTGGAGAATTCATATCCCACATGAAGCTGTCTCTGTTCTTCAGATTAGATCCCAAGGTCTCCAACTATGTAGAATGCAGCCATTACTTCTTGCTATTGAACTTGGCACCTAGAATACGTAGAGGGATCCCAGTTTAGCTTCACACTGGCCAGGTCACACGGAGCATTGTGCTCAGTTTTGGTGGTGTAGAGGGTCTTAAAATACAGTGGTACCAGGATTTAGTGAGGTTCTGACTGGAGTCATGATTGTTATCTTCTGAGATACAAGGAGCACAGCAGAATGATTTGATGTGTTCTGGGTGATCCCACATACTAAAGCTCAACTAGGGTCAGCAGGGGCATGCCACAGAAAGGTAGATTTTTTCTACTCACTGTAAATAAGAACTTTCTAAAAGAGTGGTCCAAAGCAGGTCCTTTGGAAACTGAAGAAGTCCTCAGCATCAGAGATACTAAAGAGGATTTAGCCTAGATCAGGGTTAGCAAACTTTCTCTGTGAAGAGCAGAGAGTAAGGATTTTAAGCCTCACAGATCAGACATTCTTTCACAACTACTCAGATCTATAGAGGTATGGAAGAAGTCATAGACAATTTGTAAGCAAACAAGAGTGGCTGCGTTCCAATAAAACAATTTAGAAAAAGAGGTGGTGGGCAAGATTCACTCGCTGTCCCCTGACCCAGACTAGAGGGAGGGAAGGAGATTCAAGCAGTATATCAGTAAACAGAAAGGGACTAAGTCTCTTCCCACCTGGAGAGCCTTATACATTTTTAACCAAGAAAATCTGACATGGTAACACCTCATTTAATCAGATTATTCAGATTCTTGGAACAGAGGGATATGTTCTTCCCCAAAACCAAGTATTAACTAGAACTCCCTTAGTTTCAGCCTTGATAGTTGAAAATATTTCTGAAACTCTAGAATCTTCTGCTGTGCCTTAGGTATTCTACCCAAGATAACAGAACTTTGATGACTAAGGGTTTCTCAGAGCCTCAAACCATCTTTCCAGATACCAAATCTCACATGCCTTGTGGCTAAAGTTGTAGAAGGGTCAAGGCATTTCTTGGAAGAGGGTTTTGTGTAACTCCTGGAAATGGGCGTGTCCTTTCAACTTCCCTCTTTCTGATGAGGGTAAAGCCAAAAACTGCCAACAAACCAGGAGAACCCTGTTAAGTAATTAATTAGAATCTAACTGAGGTTACTAGTTGATGTCAATAAAATGAACTTACTAGTCAGGGTCATTAAAAAAATAATACATCTTCAAAAAGCTCTTTGCTTTAAACACATTAAAAAAAAAACCTACGTATAACACAGTCATCACTCCCACTTACCTCTTCCCTGGTGAAACTCCCAAGTGGTGATATGATTTGAGTTCCAGCTCAAACGTCACAAAGAGAGAATTTGATCTGACCTGTGAGTACATGATATACAACTATATCCCAACACACAGCAGATGACACTTATGCCCCATAACAGTTAAGAGCAAACAGTTTAAGAGTCCAGCAGGTCCCACAACAGTCACACATTTCTAGAGGAACATTTCCTGAGAAAAAAGCTTCGTGCCATCCTTCCTCTAGGTATCCTTCAGTTACTCTGGACCATGGTGACTTTACACTCGGGAGGGGAAAAACGGCACTTGCTGAGCTCGTGCTACATTCCATGTGCTTTCTATCCATTATCACATTTAATCCTCAAGCCTGTGCTACAAGGCAAATCCTTTTTCACAGGTGAGGAAAAAGAAGTTCATAGAATTTAAACAACTTGCAGAGATAACAGCCCCAATCTTCTGGTTCAGTGGGTCAGGACTTAGGTCCAGAAAGAGAAGGAGAAGCTAATGCAGATGAAGTGCTGACTACATTTTGAGAAACACTGGCCACAGAGTTTATGAAAGGTCAAGTTCACAGTCAGTAGGTGATGGCTATAGAGAGATTAGAAAGAATCTAGCTCTCAGCTCGTAGTCCACAGTTATTTCCAGTCCTCAAATCCAAATGCCTGAGGATCACAGTTATATGCTCCCGACCTGGACGGAGGAGCCTGGTGGGCTGCAGTCCATGGGGTCGCAAAGGGTCGGACATAACTGAGAGGCTTCACTTTCACTTTTCACTTTCATGCACTGCAGAAGGAAATGGCAACCCACTCCAGTGTTCTTGCCTGGGGAATCCCAGGGACGGAGGAGCCTGGTGGGCTGCCATCTCTGGGGTCGCACAGAGTCGGACACGACTGAAGTGACTTAGCAGCAGCAGCAGCAGCATTCATCCGAGTAATAATGTTTCGGACTCTAACAAACCTTTGCTTCTTTGGCACAGAATCAACTTTACCTTACTGTAAGATGGGCCCATTCCGAGGTCAGGGGCTTTTTTATCTCCAAAATTTAGCACAATGCTTGATAGATGTTATGTACTATATAACTCTCCAACGAAAGAAACACCAAAGGCGGGGGGGAGGAAAGAATGTCTATTTGCCCCCTCTTTTGGTGAAAATAAACAAAACCTCTCAGTTCTATGGTATGCTCTAGGATTCTAACCTAGAGAAGGAAATGGCAACCCACTCCAGTATTCTTGCCTGGAGAATCCCGTGGACAGAGGAGCCATTATGATCTGACAGTACGATTCAGCTGAGGGCTTTTGTTTGTGTTATTCAGAGTGGGCGTTCTCTCTCACTGGTGAGAAGGCTGGGATGACAGGAGCCGGAAGGTGCAGTGACCACCCTTTGGAGTCTAAGAACAACCAAGACACAGAGAGCAGAGTGAAATGGACCTTCGGTAAATGTGAGTCCTAAGTCAAGGTGATTTGGGAGCCAGGTTCCCCTTCTTGGCTTAGGTGTCTCCAGAAACTCTCTGTTCACTTCAGGCAATTCAGGGCACTAGCTAATCAACGCAGGTTTTAAGTATGTGAACTATTCTGGGACCCAGAATCAGTTTGTTATCAAAATGACAGCTCAGGGGTCCTTTCCACCTGCTCTTGTCAAATTCATTATTCAATCTATTTTCTACTTCCTTCACTTTCAATTTCTTTTCCACTAGTATTTACTCCCCGTTTCCTTCCAGTCATTCCATCAACACTGATTAAGTGTTGATAAATGTTAGTACTTACTAGCGTCAGCTAGCTCCTTTAAGATCTAATGGCCTATGGAAAGGACAAGCAGGTACAGTACACAGGGCACTCAGTGGCGGAGGTCAGGGCTCCAACAGAGGGATGAACAGAGCGCTCTCTGCGTGGAGGGGTCATGGAACGTTGCAGAGCACAGGTGCCATCTGGATTGGGTTTCAAAGGATGAGAGGAGTTTTGCTAACTCTCTCCAGTAAGAAAAATACTGGAGGAGGAACTTTCCAGGAAAATAGAATAATACAAGTACAGTTGACTCTCATTATTCACCATAGTTACGGTCTATAAAGTCACCACAAACACTGAATTAGCAAATACTGAATCATTTCTCCTCGAGGAAATTCAACGGTTAGGTTCCTGCAAGCCTCTGGCCACATTATCTTTACATAATCCATACATGATCTTGTTTTATGTTTGTTTCTGTATAAAGACACCTTATTTAACATATACTGCTCATTTATTAATATTGAACTCGTGGCTAACAGGACTGCAGCTCCAGTCGGATGAGTATCTAATATGTGTTTTCTCCATAAGGCACATGATGATTTTCTTGTGCTTAGGACTCTGGAGAATAGTTCAGCACTCTGGGAGGCATTTTATTTTGGTTTAATTAATCAATTTTTTTTTCTAAGTAGCTCACATTTCTTTTTTAACATTTGAGTATAGTGGCTTCACAATGTTTTGTTAGCTTCTGCTGCAAAGCGCAGTGAACCAGTCACACACACACATATATATTCCCTTTTCCTTGGATTTCCTTCCCATTTAGGTCACCGCTGAGCACTGAGTCGAGTTCTCTATGCTATGTGGTAGGTTCTCATTAATTATCTATTTTATTCACAGTAGTGCGCATACATATAGTGTGTATACATAGTGTACACATAGTGAATGTGTGTGTGTATGAGCCACTCCCAGTCTTGAGGAGGCATTTTAAATAGTAAAATCATCAAACAAAAAAGTGAATAAAAATGGCAGTAAGAGGAAAAGGCATTAAAGTTATGCCATTGAAGCTGAAGGATGAAGGATAAAAAATAGCATGGAAAGGTGACCACTGAGAGGAAGGCGGCAAGAGTGATTTGTGGCTGCTTTAAGTAGGGTTTCACGTGATGGGTTTTGCGTATTTCCTGTAGGCCAATCATTTTCAATATAAAATTTGATATAAAATTAAAAATTTGAGGGGCCTCTCCAGGGGTCCAGTGGTTGGGACTCCGCCTTCCAGTGCAGGGGCTGCAGGTTTGATCCCTGTAAGACCCCACATGCCTCCCAGCCAAAAAACCAAAACATAAAACAGAAGAAATGCTGTAACAAATTCAAAAAAGATGTTAAAAATGGTCCATATTAAAAAAAAAACCTTTAAAAAAATTGAGAATTCCCCCACAGAACAATAATATACATTTTGTGTGCATACTCAGTCACGTCCAACTCTTTGCAACCCTATGGACTATAGCTTGCTAGGCTCCTCTGTCCAGGGAAGATTGGAGTGGGTTGCCATTTCCTACTCCAGGGGACCTTCCCAGTGACCAAACCCATGTCTCTTGCGTCTCCTGCATTGGCAGGTGGATTCTTTACCACTGAGCCACAGAGGAACCCCAACATACATTTTAATGTTTATGAATAAACAAAAGCCACCAGGAATTCATTAACTCAATTATTTTACTAACCACAGTATCTACATATTTTTTAAAAATACAAACATGCAAAACATTTATTCATTGCATAAGCAGTGCATGGTGCCAGAGAATGTGTGTGTTTTCAAGGACCCAGTCCATCATGCTGGAATCACTGTCATGCACCCAACGGAGCAGCCCAGGCAGAAGGAACAGCATGTGCAAAAGCCCCGAGGAGAAGGGAACGCTGGCTCACGGGAGGACCTGACCGCAGGAGCAGAGATGGCCGTGGAGACCACCAGGAGGACGGCGCAGCGGCAGAGCATGATGAAGCCCTGGAGGTCACTTTATGAAGTGCAGCTATTATCTTAAACAGAACAAGACTGGAACTTTTCCTGGTGGTCTGGCCAAGACTCTGTGCTCCCAATGCAGGGGGCCTGGGTTTGACCCCTGGTCAGGGAACTAGATCCTACGTGCTGCGGCTAGGAGTTCACATGCTGCACCTAGAGATCCATGTGCCACAACTAAGACCCCAGCTAAGACCCAGTGCGGTCAAATAAATAAACATATATATTAAGGAAAAAAAATACGACTTAAAAATACTACAGCAAGATCCCTCGATAGGGGTAAACTGATACATTAGAACTGAAGAAGCAAGAACCATGTGGTATGATCCGACTTATATAAAAAACCCTGGATGTTTATGGATTCATATATGTGCACACCACCACATACACATGTGTGTACATATGGTTTACATATATAGTATACAGCTACACACTGTCTTACAAATGCTCAGAAAAGCATTCCAAACTGTTACCAATGGGTTCTTCGGGAGGAGAATGGGTATTTAAGAGACTAAGGGAACTTTCACACCCTAATCCATATACTTCTATATTTTTAAATAAACAGACATGAGACCACTGGATGGATTTTCATTTTTTTTCGGATTTTACATTTCTTGAAGATCATTCTGGGTTGTAGCAAGTGAAGGGCAGGGTGGAAAGAGCATGAGTAGGGAGCTCAGACAGACAACTGGCGTCTGGATCAGGACCGTGACAAAGGATATATACTTTCAGGATATATTTCAGAGGCTGAAATGGCTGACTCTGGTGATGGACTGAATATGGAGGATATGGGAGAAGGAAGAACAAAGGAAGTCTCTAAGACTTCCAGCTTGAGCAAGCAGGTTTTATGTTATGGCTTACGGGGGAGCAGGGAGCTACAGCCACAATTCTCTGTCCTCTCACAGTGTATTCTACACATTCTATTTCTACTGCATCCTATACAAAGGAGTAAAATGACTTTGACATGTGTGAGAGGGAGACGGTCACAATCTGGGAAACCAAAGAGCCTTGTATCAGTGATTACATTGACTGAATTCTATGAGATTGATTCCCCAAAGACCAGGTCAGTCTTTTTGCAGAGGACTCAGGGAATCCATTAGCGAAATTACCTCTCCCATTGAGAAAACAGCAAATGAATCATTGCCAACCCTTTGCGTTTTGGAGGAACAAAGGTCATTTCATCGAAGGGTTTCCCTTTCATGTCCTTCAATGTTCTGATCTGAGTTGTATTCAATGCTTTGAATTAAGCGAAAGTTGCCAGGGAAAACGAGGGCAAAGATGGGGAAAGGGTAGACAAATGAGGCCCACAAATATAGTTAAACTGTTTTCTTTCCTCTGGGACAAAGGCTTCTCTCATGCCTCTCCCCTACTCCAAGTAAGAGGGAGAAGACAGCTTCACAGGTTTCTGCTTCCCTAAAGACCTGGTTTACGTGCTTTCTTAAGCAACAGTGGTATTTAAAACTCTCCTGTGTGTCAGGATCATTGAGACACCTGTTCATAGGTAGATATTCCCAGGTCCTACTCTCAACAGAGATTCAGACTCGGTAGGTCTAGAGTGCGGTCCAGGGACACAAACTCCACACGACTCTATTAAACACTGCCCAAGGACCCCAGTTTGAGAAGCACAAACTACACTGCTCACGACAGTTGATTAAATGTCATCATCATTTGGTGAGCTGCCCTGCAGAAAGAAGTGGATCATGCAGCTCTGGGTTATACTTTGAACTCTGCGGTCAGTTAGCTGGGCATGCAGAGAACACTTCTATGCTGTTGAGTCATGGGTTCCCCACTAATAAAGCACAAGTGTTGACTTTCTGGATCTCAACTTACCTCCAGTCTCTGACATTTTAAGACCCCAGGAAAAGAGAAAGGGTTGGAAATGTCAAGTAGGGCTTCCTACTTGTACCAGAGTGACTCTCCCCAAGGTACTCGGACTGTGGATATACAAGAATAAGAGCATAAGATCCAGTGCTTTCTGGAACTGGCTGGTTATAAGCAAATATGGAAAAGCTACTCTTAAGGTACAAGATGAACCAGGCGTGGGGCCCTTCCAGAGCCTGGCTTCTGTTTCCTAATCACAGCACTCAATATAAAAGCAGGGAAGTAATTCAAAGGATGGAAGGAGAGACTGAACCCAATTTCAGAGATGAACCCAATTTCAGAGATTAACCCAGGTGTTCAAATAAATGCCCTGTCTACCCCCTGGGAGCCCTCATTTACATCAATCCAGCTGCCTGAACTATGTATATCTGAAAAAACATTCCCACACAGAGATTCCTCTATGGTGTCCATGTGATTTATTGGAAAGGCTTTTGTTTAATTTATAAGTCAGTATACACCATTAGAAGAATGACCTCTGGAGCTAACGTTTCTTTTTGTTTCCCCCCTTGTTTTAAATCAATATTACAGAGGTATATAATTTATATGCAATAAAATTCACTGGTTTTAAGAGTTCAGGCTGATGGGTTGTGATGAATGTAAACACCATATAACTACCATCACAATCGGGACAGAACAATTCCATCATCCCAAGGACCTGTCTTCTCTAGAGTATCACAGTAATGGGACCATACAGTAAATATTCTTTTGTGCCCGTCTTCTTATGCACAACATAAAGTTTTATGACTCATCTAGACTGTTGCGTGAATCAGCTTTTAATTGCTGATTTTAACTGCTGATAGTATACCATCTTAAGCAGTTACTGTATTTGTTTATCCATTCACCTGTTAATGGACAGTTACATTCCGCTTTGGGGCCACTGTGAATAAAGCAGCCAGGAATAATCACGTGTAAGCCTTTTTGTGAAAATGTCAATTCTCTTAGGTAAATACCTATAAGTGGAATGGCTGGGTCACATGGTAAGTATACACTTAATTTTATAAGAAAATGCCGAACTGTCTTACAAAGTGGTTGTCCATTTTTCAGTTCACACTAGCAATTTGTGAGCATTCTAGTTTTCCACAACACTTAGCCATCAGAGCCAATCTAGTGGGTAGGTAGTGGTATCTCGTTGTGGTTTTAATTTGCATTTCCTTGATGACTAATGATGCTGAGTATTTTCCATGTGCTTATTGGTTGTTTACCTTCTTTTGTGATGTCTGTTCAAATCTTTTGCCCATTTTTAAATTCACTTTTTATTATTGAGTTTTACGAGTTCTTTATATATATTTTGGTTATGGTCCTTTGTCAGATATATGTATTGAGAATATTTTCTCCAAGTTTATGACTTGAGTTTTATTTTTTATTTTAAAATAGTGTCTTTTAAAGAGTGAATGTCTTTAATTTTGTTCAATTTATCATTTTTTAAGTAGCTAAGGCTTTTTTGTGTCTTATATTTCTTACCTAAGAAAGTCCTATCTCAAGGTCAGAAGATTTTATGCTTCGTTTTCTTGTAGGAGTTTTTTAATTTTAGTTTTTGTGTTTAGGTCTATGATCCATTTTGGGTCAGAGTGAGGTCCATGTCTTTCCACATGAATATACAGCTGTTCAAGCAGTGTTTGCTGAGAAGAAATATCCTTTATCAAGTTGCCTGAAGTATAAATGACACAAAATTTAAAATCTTTAAATTATATTTGATATATGTGAAAGTGAAAGTCACTCAGTCGTGTCTGACTCTCTGAGACCCTGTGAACTGTAGCCTGTCAGGTTCCTTTGTCCATGTGGATTCTCTGGGCCAGGATACTGCATGGGTAGCCCTTCCCTTCCAGAACGAATCAAACCCAGATTCCATCGAACCCAACCCAGGGATCGAACCCAGGTCTCCAGCATTGCGGGCAGATTCTTTACCATCTGAGCCACCAGGGAAGCCCTTGATATACATGGGGACCTGATATATATACATTGTATCTCTTAATTTGCAAAAATTTCCTAGAAGTTGTCTACAACAACTTATCTTTACTTTAAGATGTGAGACTGTTATCAGATGGGAGAGATGGAGTTGAATGAATCCTGAATGTTGTACAGAGCATTTCACAGGGAAGGGGCAGTGACAGAGTGGGGCTCTGGTGCCCTGAAGCTTTATTACTTTACAAGCTACTGTTGGCCACTTAGCTGATTCAGAGCTGTCTCTAAGTGTGGAAGTGTGTACTGACCACTTCAGAAAATAGAAGAACCAGGATCTTTTCATCGTAAGAGGCAGAAACCACTTATTCCATTTATTTCCAGGTATCCTCTCTTCCTGCATCTATGTGAACAATGCAGCTGAATAAATATCAGAATCGAAAATTCAGCTCTCAGATAATTTTCCATCTCGAGGCAACCCAACTCTGTGATAATAGGGTCCTCTGGGGCCCTAGACTCTCCCAGAGTCTCAATCTCTTCCATGACTTTAGGACAAAAGTTTGCAGGTTCCTCAAGCATGTCTCAGGCTCAACCCTGGTTCCTTTCTAAATAAAACTCTGTGATTGAAACCAATCATTTGCGACCTTAACCCTTTTCTGAGAAAATAACGTTCCACTGTAGCAGTTAAAAATACAGAAACAAGTCCAGTATTTTAATATCTAGACTGCATATTTCTATATTAAAAACCTTACACCTATGCACCATGCCTGACCTCTACAGAAATTTGGTACTTTATTTTTGTTAGAACCTTCAACTTTTACTGTATCTTAAACTGAAATGAGCTTTCCATAAACCTGGATATAACATGAGTCATCAATCTTAATAAATCAATCCCAACCAAATAAAAACCTACACACTTTCTAAAATATCAATGCAGAGTGAAATTAGACCAGAAAATTTCTCTAAAAGGATTATAAGTAAGCAGTCTTTATTTATAATAGCTCCAAGTTTCATCACAAACATTATTACTTCAGATGCACAAGTATTTTGTAAGCTTCTTGAAGGTAGAGAAAAGATGCATGGTACAGTGGAAACTAGACAGGATTTAGAACCTGAAGATGTAGGTTCAAATTCCTGGCATCACTCACTAGTCATGTGATCCCAATGAGTCACCTAACCTCTCCGAGCCCTAGTTTCCTCACCTGTAAAACAGAATGAAAGCCACCTTCTTAACATAGTTATGGAGAGAAAAAAATAAGGCAAGGTTTATGCTTTTAAATGCTATGTACAAATATAAACCTCATCTTTTAATTGTTTGGAACATGTGCTGATTATCCCTGTATTTGGCCATAATTCAGTGCAAGAGACCAGAGTAGGTAAAAAAGGATCTCCTGATGTCTATGTAGGAGACATAAGCGGCCAGTAAAATCACACACTCTTAAGAAAAGTTAGGTACGGCACCCATATATAAACTCCTAACTTTGAAATGTTAACTTTCCAACTCTATCACTAAGGATGCTTAGTGGACACCACCAAGTCTCACATGCACTTGTAGTCCTGGATGTATAAACTTTACCCTTTTCCATACACAAAGCTGCAGCTATAACACATGGCACAAGGCTCGAGACAAGAGGTGGTTGAATGCTACATGTCCTAAGCCACGGGCCTTCTCAGCTAACTTAGACTTGTCACTATTAATATCTGGGTTTCTATTAATACTCTCCCTTTCCCTGTGAGCTAATTTAAATCTGTTCTGTAAAGCTATTCTTAAACCACACGTTCTGGAGCCTGGGCCTGGTTCCCAACTACAGATCATAACTCTCCATTTTGGCTTTCTACTTGCAGAAATATTAATAATAGGAATTTTGCCCCACCTGATTCTCAGAGGAGAGGTGGCACTCTGTTGGAATTTGGGGAGGGACAAGTCTTTGTTATACAGGACTGTCCCATGCCCCTCTCACACACACACATTTCTACATCCCAAAGGGCGTGGTACTGCCACTGGCTGAAACCCACTATAAACTGACATCTACCTGTCTCTGCCACCTTGATCCCTGTTGACTTTAGTCTCTTCTCAAGGTAGAACGAGGACCAGGGACGTTCCCCTCTACATCTTGAGAAGAGGTTCGTAGCTTCTCCAGAGCTCCCATCTTTGTGGACAGACAGATTAAGGCTCTGATACAAGATCTCCTGAGGATTGGGTTGCTGAGACCAGCTGAATGTCACTGTTGCTCTGCTGAGACAGTTTTAACCAACACAGGTTTTTATTCTCTTCAAGTCACATGAGGGCTGAGGGCTCAGGTAATGGGGTGCATGCTAAGTTGCTTCAGTCGTGTCCAACTCTTTGCGACCCCATGGACTGTAGCCCGCCAGGCTCCTCTGTCTTTTCACATGTACTCATGCGCACAACATGCATGCACACACACCCCATGGCTCCCTTTCTCTCTGAAAATGGTGAGCGAGTTGAGAGCCAGCTCTGCCCTGTTGTCATGGAACCCCAGGCTGTGCTGGTACCCATGGTGGTCTCACTGGTTACCTTGGCAGCCTTTTTGGCTCTTATCGTAGAGTCAGTACTACAAATTTTCTGTTCTGAGTTTTACAACCCATTCCAGTATTCTTGCCTGAAGAATCCCAGGGACGGCGGAGCCTGGTGGGCCGCTGTCTATGGGGTCACACAGAGTCGGACACCACGGAAGTGACTTAGCAGCAGCAGCATTTTAGATAATGTTGTGTTTGTACTTTATTGTGTAGAATAAAAGGGCTGTGTTTAATAAACCTAGGATTAGAGTGTAAAAAAACAAGAAAAGAAAATACAGGAAAGGCAAGACGGAGACTATTTTCTGCTTTCTCTAAGCTGTGGGGTGTTCAGCTTAAGAATAATAACTAAATTCATTTACTCTATGTCAGGCACTGAACTATGTACTTTATTATATATATTTCATCCTTATAATCATCTATGAGCAGTTACTATTTCTGATCCCATTTTAAAGATGAAGAAACTGGGGTATGAAGCAGCTAAGTAAACTTAAGAATAGATTAAAAGCTATGAAGTGTCAAAGGCAGGATTCCTGACTCTTGTCTTCTGGGCCCTTCTTGCTAACCAAGGCTTCTTCTCTTAAACTCAGATCTCAGCTAGAGATGCCTGCAACTTTTTTAGATCTGAAGTACTAAGACTCTCAGTGAGGGTGGCAGAAGCTAGAACTGAAAACAGGACATTCTGTGGTGGTTGAGTCTCTATGTCCAACTCTTTGCAACCACATGGGCTTGTAGCCTGCCAGGCTCCTCTGTCCATGGGGATTCTCCAGGCAAGAATACTGCAGTGGGCTGCCATTTCCTTCTCCAGGGGATCTTTCTGACCCAGGAATCCAACCCGAGTCTCCTGTGGTGCAGTAACACACTGCTTCGTGTTACATCTGTCTTTTTCGGCCGTGCTGGGTCTTGGCTGCCGTGTGCAGGCTCTTCGCTGTGGCATGCAGGCTCTTTAGTTCAGCCTGCGGGATCCTGACTTGCAGCACATGGGCCCTTAGTGGTGGCATGCAGGTTCTAGTCCCCTGACCAGGGATCAAACACACGCTGGGCCCCCTGCACTGGGAGCACTGAGTGTTCACCACTGGACCACCAGGAATGTCCCTATGTTGAAGCTCATAATTAGAAAAACTTTCGGTGGTGATTTGTCAGAAAAACTGGGTTCAATTCTTAGTCTGTCTTTTATTGTGTAATCCCAGCAAAGTGCCATGACCTCTCAAAGATGCATGACGTATCACCTGCTCTGTCTATCTCATGGAGTTGTAATATTTATCTCACGAGGTTGTAAAGAGAATCAGGTGTGTGTAAGCATTAATGTGTCTGCTTTGGGATCATTTTGAAGATTTTTTTTTAAGTTCTCCAAATGTTTGGATCAGTGCAGCTGCTGGATAAGCTAAGTGTTACCCACCACAATAAAGCAGACAGTCCTGAGACCAGATCAGAATCCTAGATTGTTGGGATTATTAATAGCCACTCCTGCTTTCTTTATACGTGAACCCTATGGAAAGCACCCGATGTGATTCCTCTCTGACTCAGGTGCTCAGGGAATGATTCCCTTCCTCACTCCTTCCCTGCACCGATCCCTCCCCTACTCCTACCCTGCTGGCTCTGTGCTTTTATCAATGAATTACAAGGGGCTTGTTACTCCAGAGGCTAAGGAATAATCCAGGTACAAACAGAACAAGAACTGTCTGGGATTCCCCCATCTCAGGATCATGAAGCTCACAAGCAGCACTAGCACAGACTGTGCTAGTGCTGAACACTAGTCTGTCCCTATGGTTCAGTTCCCCATCCCCCAAACAGGCTGATTCATTTGTTCAGGGGACACCATGGAGTCCTGCCAAATGCAAATAGACTGACTATGGGGCACGTGCCAAGCTATGCTGGGAGCAGGCTCATTACTGCCACAGTCACTACAACAAATAACAACAAAAGCCTCTAGGTACAAATTAGCACACATAATAAACTTAATTCAAGAAACACTGAAGAGACCCTTAGTCGCATTTTAATTCAAACAGCACTGTTTATCACAGAAGGGCCTGGTGGCCTCTACTAACTGACTAGTACAGATTAGCTTCTACTTGACCCTACCGAACTAAATTTACTTACTACTACTACTACTGCTACACACACACACACACACACACACACGTGAAAGGAATGCCGGGAAGAGTGCAGAGTAACTGAAAAGAACTCACAGTCTGGAAATTATGAAGGGGGTCTGTGTTCTATTCCAAACTGGATTATTCCTTAGCCTCTGGACTTAGAAGTATCAAGTCCCATGTAATTTGTTCATAAAAGCACAAAGCCAGGGGGGACGTAAAGGAATCATTCACTGAGCGCCTGAGTCAGACAGGAATCACATGAGGAACTTTACAAAGGACTCACACGTGAACAGGAGTGGCTGTTAATAGTTCCAACAAACCGAGACAAAACCACTGAGATGAGACTTGCAAACCTCTTTTCCAAAGTAATAAACACACAGTGTGCTTCAACAGGGACAAAACACCAGCTGCAGAGACAAATAATAATAGCTAGCATTTGAGCACCTATACGATGTGCCAGTATTGTGCTAAACTCTTTATTCATGGACGCTGTCTGATTTTCAATACTCACAACCACCTAGGAAGTACACGATACTATCTTCAATTTGTGGATGAACAAACCAAGTTGTTTAAAGTGGTTAAGCATCTTGTCTGGTCAGTCAGCCAGGTCCAAGTCCCACCTCAATCATCTGCCTGTGAGACTTCAGCCAAATCCCTCAGCTTTGCTGGTGGCTCCAGAGGTAAAGAATCCGTTTGCCAATGCAGGAGACACAGGAGACACAGGTTCGATCCCTGGATTGGGAAGAGCCTTTGGCGAAGGAAATGGCAACCCACTCCAGTATTCTTGCCTGAGAAATCCCATGGACAGAAGAGCTTGCAGGCTACAGTCCATGGGGTTGCAAAAAATTCAGACACAATTTAGGGACTAAACAACAGCAGCATCAATATCCCAACAGTGAATGGAGATAAGACCAGTCCTCCCTGGCCCTCACTGACTGCTGCAAGGACTACATATTACACAGAAGAGTGAAGTGTATGTAAAAGTATTTCACCTTCTCTTAAGTGGACTGCAGTCAATGGCAGGCAGAGACTATGGCACACGATCTTTTAGAAACCCTGGTGGCTCAGACGGTAAAGCGTCTGCCTACAATGTGGGAGACCCGGGTTCAGTCCCTGGGTCGGGAAGATCTCCTGGAGAAGGAAACGGCAACCCACTCCAGTATTCTTGCCTGAAAAATCCCACGGACTGAGAAGCCTGGTAGGCTACAGCCCATGGGGTTGCAAAGCGTCAGACATGACTGAGCGGCTTCACTTTCACTTTCAGGACATAAAGCATGTACTGAATGATTGTACATTCATCATCACTACGAATGAGTAGATGATATCAATACAAATATGAATACAATGATTATGCACTCAAGATTACAGATGAACAAAGTCTGTCTGCCTAGTCATCTTTTCAGCATATTTACTGAGCACCCACGTCTGTGGCTAGCACTGTGCAGCCTGCCATGGGGGCACAGGAATGAGTATGAGGCCCTGGAGGAACCCAGCAGTGCACTAACGGGAGTGAAGGCGGCGGTGAGAGCCAGCACAGCTCGAGGGGCGTCCATCACGGCAGGGAAGGAGAGACCCAAGGAAAATGGGCTGGGGCAGGTGGTGGAAAAGCTGTAAATGACCCTCTAAGAAGAATTTCAAAAGAATCAGCCAACTGAAGGAGCTACCTTAAGAGAATCAGAGAAGCACAGTCACATGAGGAAGGAGGGGAAAAAAGGGCAGATGGAGAAATTGTTGTTGTTGTTCATCCCTCAGTCGTGGCTGACTCTGCGACCCATGGACTGCAGCGTGCCAGGTTTCCCTGCCCTTTGCCATCTTTTGGAGTTTGCGCAAACTCATGCCCATCAAGTCAGTGATGCCATCCAACCATCCCATCCTCCGTGGCCCCCTTCTCCTCCTGCTCTCAGTCTTTCCCGGCATCAGGAGTTTCGCGTGAACTTGAAACCCACCGCTAAGTTCTGTTTAGGGCTGGCTGCTTATGCGATTTCTTCCCCTCATACTCCATTCCTATCTTCTTCTTAGCTTATACTGATATCATAAAAGTCTTCTTCTTCTTCTTCTTTTATGCCTTTGGCCTGGCTAGGTTACAAACGGCCCTGATTTTAGAGGGTCTCCAGGCATATTTCAACTTCTGTTTTCTTATCTGTTAGATCTTTATAACATCCCAAGAGTACCATGCATGTAAAATGAGGTGTCATGTAACCGTTCAACAAGTAGATATCCACATGGAAAAGAAAGAAGATGAAACTTTATACAGTATACAAAAATCAACTAAAGATGGATTAAAGACTTAAGTGTAAGAGTTAGAACTATAAAACTCTTAGAAGGAAACACACAGGAAAAGCTCCATGTTGGATCTGGCAATGATTTCTTGGCTATAACACCAAAAGCATAGGTAGCCAAAGGAACAAAACAGGTAAATTGAACTACAGAAAAATTACAAACTTCGGTGAATCACAGGACATGGTCAAAAGGGTGAAAAGACAACCCAGGCTGGGAAAAAGAATTTTTGCACATCATATATCTGATAAGGGCTTAATGTCTAGAATATGTGAAGAACTGTTACAACTCAACAACAGCAAAAACTACCTCAGTAAGAAAGGGGCAGATGTGAACAGACATTGTTCCAAAGAAGATATACAAATGGCCAAATGCGCGTGAAAAAATGTTCAACCTCACCAATCATTAGGGAAACGCAAATCAAAACCACAGTGAGATACCAACACACGTTCACCAGGATGGTTACTATCCAAAAAAAAAAAAGAAGAAAATAACAAGTGAGTCAAGGATGTGAAGGAACTGGAACCCTTGTACACTATGGTGGGAATGTGAAGTGGTGCAGCTGCTATAGAAAACAGTTTGGTGGTTCCTTAAAAAATTAAAAATAGAATTTCCATATGACCCAGCAATTCCACTTCTGGGTATATACCAAAAAAGAACTGAAAACAAGGCCTCAAACGATATTTGTATACCCATGTTCACAGCAGCATTATTCGAAGTAACCAAAAGGTGAGCGCAATCCACTGTCCATCTATGGATGAATGGAGAAACAAAATGCAGTATATATATACCCAATGGAATATCATTCAGCCTTAAAAAGGAAGGAAATTCTGACACAGGCATCAACATGGATGAACCCTGCAAGCTGAAAGCACAAAAAGACAACTCCTGTACAATTCCACAATTCTGAGTTTTGGATTTTTAACCATTAAAAAAAAGAAGAAAAAAAGGATTAAACTATTCTACATTTCCTTTCAGCTGTGAAAATATGAACACACTGAAAGCTAAAAAGATTAAGAACAGGCTAGCAGAAAGGAAGCATTTTTGAGCACTTATTATGTGCAAAATACTGTGATGGGGCTGAGAGATCCACAAATACTAACCTAGAAAAGGAAGGTGATAATTTCTGATTTGAGAGAAACAAAGGTAGACATCACCATGTAGGTGTAGGTTACAGGAAAGCATGATTAACTGCTAGGGGAAATCCAGGAAAATCCACCAAAGAGGTGATAATTGAGGGGCCTTGATTTTTTGAGGAGGGATTCAAGGGATTAGAAAGAGTCAGTTGGGCAGAACAGAGGCAGACGGACCAACGGGAGTCCTTACAGAGAACGGGTGCACCAGAGAGGGCACAGTCCACAGCAGAGATGGAAGCCAGTCTGGAAAAGCAGTCTGGGAGCTGATTGGTAAACACCCACAGAGTGGGAAAAGGAGCTCGGATTTTATGCAGTGAGGAAACACTGACAGCTGAAGCTGGAGAGAGGCAAGATCGGACGTGCATGTCATAGAGACATCATTTTGGCAACAGTGTACAAGAGAGAAGGTTCAGGGCAACAGGAAGCTGCTGCGGTAGCACAGACAAAACAGGATGAGGGAAAGCAGTGGCAGAAGGAGGGAAGAAAGCTCTCTGCCCCACACAGCTCCCACTGACCCAGGCAGGAACGGTGCACGCGCTCCAGAAGCTTGGCTCTTATACATTATGGACCCTCAGCCGCATTCTTACTCTCTAAACGGTTTCTGACTATTTGTGAATGTCTCCAGGTCCAGGGCAATCACTCAAAGGGAGGAAACTGGCACAAAAGTTAATCTGTTTCAGCTGCAAGGCTACCCCTTAAGCCCCTTCGGACGAGAAATAATGGAAGGCAGCAGTGGGAAAGAGCGTCTGGCTGCAGCAGAGACCCATCCCTTCCCGCGCTGGAGCTGTTGCCTCATCCCTGGGAATCACGACAGTCAAGAACGGAGAATCGTTCTTTTCATCCCTTCTCTCAGCATTATCCCTGCGACCTCACCCCTAACAATGGCGGGGTCTGTGTTATGCTTTCCCTCCATCGCCGCCCCCGCCCCCCACCGTCCAGCGGAAAGGCTGTGCCCCAGGGGCCCGTGAGGGTGAGGCTGCGAGCCTCACAGCCTCTGAAAGGGCTTCAGCCCTGCAGAAAGGGCTGCCTGAAGGAGCAGATTTTAAAAGACCCATCGTTAGCTAGAGGGAATGGGGAAGACTGTCTCCCCTCCTTCTATGACACTAGCAAAAAAGATTTTCATGACGTTTCCCAGTGGTGCTAAGTGTGTGATTAAACAGACACCCCTGTCCATTGCTCAAAGCTATTTGCTGATATGATGTATTTGGAAAACAATTTGGCAGTATTTCAAGAGCCTTAAAATGGCTCATTCCCTTTTGCCCAATAATTCTCCTTTCTGGCAAGTGACTAAGGGAATAATTCAAAGGAAAGAAAACTGTACATGTGTGAAGACACACAACATCAGAGGCCAAAAAAAGTGGCAGTTTCTTTTTATTGAGATTTTTTTTTTCTTCCCATGCCTACCTCTCTGACTTTGCCTTAGGCTTTGTAATGTTGATTCTGCAAGAGAACCAGATATAATGACAGAAATTGCAACCTCTTACCTGAGTATACAACTTAAAGTAGACATGCTGTAAGAAAATTTACATGAGTAACCAAACTCAGCAATGAGTTACATTAGAGGCTTTCTATTCATTTTTAAGGCAGGAAATTATTGTTAAAAATTCATTTAAGGTAATGAATTTACATGTTCAGTATTCCACCATGTACTCTTCCAGGCACTCTGCCAGGGGCTGAGGGACTGAGTAAACAATAGAGACACGGTCCTTGATCTCAGAGCCTGGTGCCTGGCAGAAAGGTCAACAAGAAACAAGCAATTATAATAAAGCATGATCAATATTATGATAAAGGTAAACATGGTGTGCTAGTGGGATGAACAGCAAGAGTGTCTTATTCTTACTGAAGGGATCAGAAAAAGCCAGTGGAAATAGTTAGGGAATTTGGACTTTATCCTCAGGACCAGAGTAGTACTGTAGTTTCCAAAAGAGGAGAGCTTATGGCTGGATTTCTGTTCTGGAAAGATCACTCTGGTTGCTGGGGAAAAGCTGGAGAAGAGTAACTACGGTCAAGCACCATCAACTGGGAGGCTATTACAGTCCCAGCGAGGAGTGAGGGTGGCTTGGGCTGCTGTGGGGTAATGGAGAAAAAGAGGAGGCCACGCAAAGGACATATTTAATAGCTAGAATCAACTTCCTATTCATTCATTGCTGGAATGTGAGGGGTGATACAGACGAATGACTTCTAGACATCTGGCTTGAGCCAACTGAATGCAGGTTTCCTGGAGCACTAGGAAATTTGGTACTGGGTAGATGACACCGAGTCATTTGTGTGGCACTGAACTGTGTAAGCCAAGGATTCAGTCCTCAAAGTGCTTACATGGGCTGGAAATACAGATTTGGAAGTCATCAGCCTATAGGCCTGGTAACTGAGGCAATGGAAGTGGATATGATCATCCGTGTAACAAGGGTTTATTGAGCTCAGCACAGTACCAACTGCTATGAGACAGGGCAGAAGGGAAGAGTTTCCCTAGATCACTCCTTCCAGGATGCCTTCCCATGACCGTAGACTAATGGAAATACAACTGACCTCTGTTACTGCTTACATTTACCTATTTACGCTATACAAGAGGTAAGTCTTGGCTGGCTTATCTTGCCTATAGATTGTAAATGAGTTCCTTGCCGGCAGGAACCGCGTCTCACTTCTCTTTACTTCCAGCCCACAGCAGCTCTGGAGCAAAGTGTGTGTGTTTAGTGTTTGGAAACTGATGTTGTAATAAGGAAATACAGCACAGATTACACTGCATTTCCTCTAACACCATTTGTTTTATAAACATTACACAGGAGGAGGTAGAAGACTATTTATCTGTTTTAACCAAACTTTTGTTTTTGGACAACTTTTCAAAAGTGCTCCGCTTGCTGAAAAAAACAGATGCGTTCTTAAATTGTGAAATTATTTCCACCTCCTGTCAAGTCTTTGGTCAAGAGCATATACTAGGTGTCTGCTACTAAGCTCTGGACAGATCTGCAGCAGTCTTCAATGGTACCTGCCAAAGAGAAGCTCTTTTTCGCAGTACTCTTGATCCTGAGTGGTGATTTATTAACACTTATTTATTCATGGTGTTGTGATGGAGGATAGTCTAAGAGACACAGAGCTGGCATCTGCCCACAAGTGTGCCTATAATCTCCAACAGCACAGATTACCAAGAGAGGTTTGGATAGAAGATACAGATAAAACGTTAAGACTAGGTAAGATTTAATACTGACATTCCATTCAGACAGAATACTGAGTACATCAGAGCAGGGGAGAGAAAGGGAAAGGGAATGTTAAGGGAGTGTAATGGTAAGAAAAAAAGAAGGGCTGGAGGGAAAGCAATGAGAAGTTTTTTGGGAGTCTGAGAAAGATAAAAACACAGTCAAGCACAGCAGCCTCCACACTGCTAAGGAGAGGGAATATCTGAGAGGTCACAGAAGGGGACAGGCTCTGTGCTAAGTGACTTACATGCAGTCTCTCAGTACTGACTGCAATCCTATGAGGTAGGAATCCTTCGTCCCATTTTATGGATAGAGTAACTGAGGCTCAGGGAAGGAGAAGAATTTCATAAAGATCTCATGACACTCAAGTATTTCCAAACCCAAAAGACTGTAAAGCCTCTGGATAAAATTCTGTAGGGTGGTTTGTCATTTCACTTATGGTTGTAGCCAGTTAATTCAAAGTCATCCATTTTACAGCGATGTGCTGGAGTCAGCTCACGAAAGCTGATTGTTAAATTTTCAGTAATTCTGCAACTCAGCTGACCTCACCTTAGTAATCTGAAATCAGTTGGTGGGAGTACTTACATCAAGGAAACCAGCAAATTCTATAAATCAGGGTTATCTTTTTTTTTTTTCTTTCTCAGAACCTGCTGTTAAACGTTTATCAGCCCACTGCTGCTTGAGAACCTTAGGGACGGAAGGGAATGATTTTTATCTCACTTGCCAAATCCCATCCAAGTCCTACCTATGGGTTCCAGTTGGACTGCTCTGAGAAGCGTTCTGAGACTTCTTTTGTGTTTATCTACCATAAAGAAACTGCTAAAACCGCAGAGATGTTTCTCATGGGCAGAGAGGGGGAAGTGGCAGCAGCCGTCCTTGTACCTTCCACCTCTGGCACAATCTAATGCTTTAAATCTAGAGATGGAGAAACAGAGACCCAGAGAGGGAAGGTCATTTACCTGAAGCCACCCAGTGAACAGGGCAGAGTTGAGGCTAAACGTCAGATAACCCGATTTCTTGCCCAGTGATCTTTCTAGGCCAGTGCAGAGAGGGCGAAGTTGAGGCACTCTTACTCAGCTAGCATTAATAATACTGAGCAGCATTTAGTAACGGTGGCCACCAAGCATGAATGCCTCAGAGGGCATACAGGTATACAACGACGGGTGAACTGGACGAACTCCTGGATCTCTTGGCCCTGAAAGTCTATGATGCTAGGCTTCCAGGAACTCTATCTATCCTCATACGCACCTTCTTCCTTACCACAGAAACTACTACCAACCTAAACCGTGCGATTTCTAAGAATCTTACATGACTTAGCAATACCCTGACAACGACCACACTGTCAGCAGTCGAGAGATATAGAGATTATACTGAGAGGGTGATTTTACCAGAAAACATGAGCTGAATAATGCCATGAATAAAAGAGAAAATCCACAATTGCTTATTCCTATGCATTTCACTAGTAAATTATTCCTAAAGCATTTTCACTATTTAAACACTGTATTTTTTGAAGTAACAATGCTCAAGAATCAAGAGGTATAAAATGGCCAATAGAAAAACGTCTTCTTCCACCCTAACCCCAGCCACCCTGCTTTCTGCTTTGTAGAGATAATCACTGTTATGAGTTTCTTGTGTTTCAATCCAGAGACATTTTATGTATGCAACAGTGAATACGTATAATATTTCCTTTTTCACACAAATGACTGTACACTATGGTTCAGTATCATGACAGATAATGTAACTGAGGCTTATTTTTTTCCACTTAAATTATATCTTGGAGCTCATTCCATATTAGTACCCAAAGAGAATGGAAGATGCTTCCAACCTTGTGAGACAGTCAGGTAAATGTCTTATTTAAAACCATCACAACTTGATGCCAGAGGAGGGCCAGCAAACACAAACACCATTCAAATGAAAAAACTACTTAAGCTCATGTTGATAATCATTGCGGGGGATTTTGTTTTTGCATTACTTTGGTTTTCCTTGTAAAAATGAAATGATACGTCATGGTCACAGGTCAATAAAATTAACAGTAGTAAACTCCACTGAATCAAATTTGTACAGTATTTTTTTCTGTGGGTTAAAAAATCTAAATGAAGAGCTAAAAACTAAATTATGGTCATGAAAGTGTTCTGAAGGGCTTTCCTATAGGAAAGGAAATTGTTACTTTAAATTAGCTTTGTCTTATTCCAAAAAAGATTGAGATTAATTATTTCATTATTTGCCTGTGAGGTGTCTACATTCTGCTCTGAGTTGCCTGAAGTGCTTGAGCTTCTCAAGAGTAACAGTTTGTTCATCTTGGTATTCCCAGATACAGACAGAGACACCAGCATAAACAGGGACCTCAGTGATTCTTGCTGAACAGATGAAATGACAGACCAGGCAATACTCAAGTCATTTGAGCACTGTTTGCTACCCTGAAACATGTCCAGAGAAGATACAGTTCTGACCCAGTGAGATGAAGGCTAACGAGAGACTGAACAGAAATGTATCTGGGCAGAGGACCCTGCCTATTTAACCACAGCCTTTGCTCAAGATCATTCCTGCTAAGCGCAAATGCAAGTCTTGCTTCAGTCGCGTCCGACTCTGCGACCCCATCGACTGTAGCCTGCCAGGCTCCTCTGTCCATGGGGGTTCTCCAGGCAAGAATACTGGAGTGGGTTGCCATGCGCTCCTCCAGGGGATCTTCCTGACCCAGGGGCTGAGCCCGAATCTCCTATGTCTTCTGCGTTGGCAGGTGAGCTTTTCATCACTAGTGCCCCTTGGGAAACTACACCTCCTCTTATTATTCAATACAATTCTGCAAGTATGTATTGAGCATCTGTGCTGGGTCCACAGTGGGAACTGGATACATCTATATCTGGGTCAATTTTTAATCCCTATATTATCATCACTTCTGTACACATCTAATTCCCACCACAGACCGAAACTCTAAAGGATCATGATTCAATCACCTTTGTATCTGAATATGGAATGGGATTGATTGCTGGGCATTCGAGGTCTAATATATGAGCAGAATAGAGACCCATGTACCTCATGCTGGGAATCAGCAGAGAGGGGTGGGGGCAGGGGAAAGTGATCCAGGGATGTTTCTTGTGGAAGTAACAATATCAGAGATGAGTCTTAAAGGATTAAAAAAAAAATTCCCAAAAGCAGATTCTTAGGAACAAGAGATCAAAGATGGAAGAAAGAAAAAACAATACTCTGAACATAAGGGGAAGCCATGATCATCAAAATGCTTGGAGGTAGCCATACTCATGAAGTGTTCAGGAAGCACTTTACTACTGAGTATCTCTAGAGCTGAGAGAGTCTCGGGAAAAGAAGAGAATGAAACAGTAGGTTGAGTCCCAATCACAAGGGGTCTCAGATCATTTAAGAAAGAAAATGGTGGGGCTCTAAATTTTAAGTAGAAAAAATATGATATCAGGAGAAAAATTCAGGATTTAAGAGGAAGACAGAGCTGGGATTATATCCTAAACTCTTAATCAACAGCAGTGAGACTCTGGAGTAGTAATTTAATTCCTTTGACATTTAGTATTTCCTTTATAAGGTGAGTATAATAAATACCTTACTAGATTGAAATGAGGAAGAAATGGATGTTAATGAGCTTTATAAACTGGCAAGGGCAACATAAATATTAATTGTTGTTACAATCATAAATTATGCTTTGGGAAAAAGTCTTATAGCCTTGTTGAAGATTTGCTGGATGTGAGAGGAAAGCCTAGAAGTGGAATAGATAGAAAATGGTGGTGGAGCAATCATTTGCTAGCGCAGATGCAGAAAGAAGCCCTGTTCCTTCACCTGCAGACCCAAGGCCCTGACCCCGAGCTCTTCCTGGAGCAAGACCCTCAGGAATGAAAGGATATACATATTAACCTCTAGACATTCATGATTCCAACAGACTGGACAAAATAAATCCTGGGTCAATGATTTCAGTGGGATGACAAAATCAATTTCCTGTTGCAGAGTATTTACTGGTAGCATTGCATCTTCAGTCTTTCCAAACATCAATCCATTAAGCAATCAGCCAAAAACACTAAGTCAGAGGGAGTCTTAAAAAGGACATTAAGTGTAAGATGTTAATAACAGGGGAAATTGGGTATAGGTATGTGGGAACCCTCTGTACTATATTCTCAATTTTTCTACAAATCTAAAACTGAGGAAATAAAAGTCAATTTTTTAAAAGTACATTATAAGTTCAGAGTTGTTCCTCCCCCCATATAAGAGCCCCAAGCTGAAAACAATCCAGGTATCCATCCATAGGAAAACAGATAAAACTATGGTGTCTGCATGCAATGGAATACTACTAAGCAATAAAATGGAATAGGCTGTTAAACAACAACATGGATGGATTTCAAAAGTATTATGCTGAGTGACAAAGACATACACAAAAAAGCACATGCTGTAAGACTCTATTTATATGAAATTCCAAAATAGGCAACAATAATTTATAGTTGGGGGGGGGAATATCAGAATGATGGTTGTTCCTGAAGGGTGGGGGTAGGAACTATCCAGCAAGGGCATGAGAAAGCTCTCTGGAACGATGGTAATGTTTTATAGACTTATTGGTGCTTGAGTTACTACATAGGTATATGTCTACCAATTCTCAGAGAACAACCACTTAAGATTTGGGTGTTTCACTCTGTAAACTTTCAGTTCAGTTCAGTCGCTCAGTCACGTCCGACTCTTTGCAACACCATGTACTGTAGCACACCAGGCCTCCCTGTCCATCACCAACTCCCAGATATTACTCAAACTATGTCCATAGAGTCGGTGACGCCATCCAACCATCTCATCCTCTGTCATCCCCTTCTCCTCCTGCCTTCAATCTTTCCCACCATCAGGGGTCTTTTCCAGTGAATCAGTTCTCTGCATCAGGTGGCCAAAGTAAACTTTACCTTAAAGAAAAATACTGATCAAATACTGAACAAATCCTGGACTTTGATTAATCAGTTAATGATATGCATGCTGAAATATTTAGGGAAAAACACAATGATGCCTGCAATTTATTTTAAATGCTTTAAAAAATAAGATGAATAATGGATTGACAAAGGGATTGATAGGTGGATAGATATGTGATTCAGCAAGTGTTGTAAAATATTAATGATAGAATCTGGATGGTGGATATATGGGCATAAACTGTAAAATTCTTTGAACTTTGCTGTATGTTTGAAATTTTTCATTAAAAGGTTTTGGGAAAAATAAAGAACATTTTGGGGTCTTGTGTCTGGGGTGGGTAATTGAGAGAAAGAGATTATATCTAAGCTTATCAGACCACACTTATAGGCTCCTAAAATTAATAAATATCCTTTACACTTAACTCTTTACATGAATACACACAGTGTTTCTATATCTATCCTCATTTTATCCCCCAATTTGATTTATGTATCTTTCATCTGTGATCCTTGAGAACTTCTTCATTTTAGCATTTGTCATCATTTCCTATTTTCATTCTGTGTCACCCTACTGGACTATCGAGAGCTTCTTAAAAGCAGCGTCCTGCCTTTCTTTTTTGACTTTGTGTTCCCTTTGCCTGGGACAATATCTGACATATATACAAGGCATTCACCCAACATTTTTTGGTATATCCCCTGAGTGACAAGGAAAGCCGACCAGGTCAATCAGTCCCCTTTGAAAGCCAGGTGGAAATATAGAAGATTTCCCATAGAGACATGCATCCAAAACATATTCTATGGAAGTAATTCTGCACTTGGAAGGAAGCAACTAGATGAAGAGGGACCTGTTTTTATTTCCTCTTCTAGTTTTTATCCTGACATATTGCTACCCAAAATACTTTCTAGATGACACCAGTGTGGCATATAACTGTAGGCTGGCTCACTCCACTGCCATCCCACTCTCCTTCTAGTTGAAAATAGTGGAAAACTAAAAAATCACTTTACAGACTGCTTGCAGTTAATCTACCAATTGGGCGCATTCACACAAGACAGGTAAGCTGGAAGTGGGATGACTGCCACTTGCCTCCTCTTGGCTATTTCTTGTGTCCTCTGGCAAGTAAGTACACAGATATTGATACTACAGTGTTCATGAAGCTGAGGTGTTTTTTGGTTTCCTGAGTGCCATGGGGCAGTTGCAGCAGGAGCTTCTCAAGTGTGACCTCCTAACTGCCAGATCACAGCAATGGAGCAGGGGGAGAGGGTTGGACTGATCACTTCAATGGTATTCTCAGGGTAGGCAAAGAATGAGTATCATTTCTGGAGTCCTAGACCAGAACACACAGCTTTAGTTCTTGCTAACATTTGGTAAGCATCTAATACCTATGTTAAATTCCTTCCTGTTCAAAGTATCTGGAGTGGTTTCCATTTCTTGCACTGATCCCTGGGTATAATAATTAAGAAATAAGTTTGAGTTTAAGGGCAGGCCCCTATGGATGGGAAAGGGATTGCACTTCAGGGTTTTTCTGAGTACCCATTCAAGTAAGTGTTGAACCCTACTTTGCGCTGAACACTTGGCTAGTGACTGGCCCTCAAGAAACAGTGGTTTGCTTTAGGTAGAAGATCCATGCAGTCATGTGAAAGAAGAGGTCATAGTGATGGATGTTTGAAAGAAGGAAGGAATAGTCAGAATGAGAGGTCAGATGAACTGGGTGGCTGTATTTATTTATTTATTTTTATTTTTACTTTTTTTTGCTTTACATTCCTGTATTGATTTTGCCATACATTGACATGAATCAGCCATGGGTGTACATGAGTTCCCAATCCTGAACTCCCCTCCCACCTCCCACCCCATATCATCTCTCTGGATCATCCTCGTGCACCAGCCCCAAGCATCCTGTATCGAACACAAACTGGCGATTCGTTGAACTGGGTGGCTTTAAAGGAGAGAGAAAATGCTTGTCCTGAGACCTCAACTCAAACACTAACTAAAATGCTTATTAGGATTTTATGCACAGCACAGCCATCTCCCTGACCTCCTTTAACACTCCTTTCCCACCATCCAGTCCCATTTCTGGGGGTTAATATTTGAGTGTTTCCTACGTGGCAGGAGCTCACAAACATTTTCTCACTTAAACTCTAGAACACCCTACCAAGGGGGATCTGTTATTAGCTCCCTGACTTGCCTGAGGTCTCATAGTTATTAAAAGAGCAGAGCCAGCACTCAAACTTGTATCTTTTGATCCAAATCCTACATTCTTAAGGGATCACAAAGCCAGAATTTCACTTCCTCAGAAGAAATAACATGTTTAAAAACTAACGCTGTACAAATATGAGGAACTGTGATCCTTGTCACGGAAAACCTCTTTCTCCAAGTTTGAAGTCTTCAAGGTAAGAGGAACAGTGTTCAACTGGTTTGGGCCCTGGAAAGGGACTGAGAGGTCCTAGGCTGGCTTAAATAAGACCGAACCCACGATGGACAAAAGCAGTGAGGGGCCGAGAAGGAAGCCCAGGTGCTGCCACTACTTCGTCCTCACTAAGACAGCTCTTTCTCTTATATCACTGTTTACAGCCCGCAGGACACTATCCGGGCCTAATAAGTGAACGTGTCCATTGGGAAGGGGGAAACACACATGCCCCCTCCACGTACAAAGGGACATTTGTGTCAGGCAGTCTCAGAGGCTGACACGCACCAAGGGTCTGCCCCTCCTCCCCGCAACCCTAGAAACAGACAAGAAAGGCAGCTTTCTGGTACCCACAATGGGGGGAGGCTGTGGCAGGGGAGAGAGCACATACTCTCCAAAACTGCTGACTTGATTCATCCCCAACTGACACAATGCGGAGAGGAAGACTTCAGGAAATGGGCAGATTATGTCCAAGAAAAGATTTCCTGCAAGCAGTTAACGGGAAACTAACATGAAAAGCAAGGACTAAAAATACACAGGCTATTGGAAGCTGGCGGTGAGGCCCCAGGGCCCCGAAGTTCTTCAAGAAGTGTCTAAGGAAGCTACTGGCTAGAAACTCTCCCCGCCCACCAGCCTAGGAAGACCAACTTGCCACTGGCTTTATTCCCTAGGAAAAGCTCATCAGGCCCCCAGTGTGATTTAAATTTCAATCTAACATTCATCAAATCCTCATTGTATTCTAGGCTCTCTGTTCATTTAAGTCATTACTACACAGAAGGCAAGGGCCCTAGACTCTTAGACACAGAGCCTGACTCAAATGACGAGCGAAGGGGATAGGTAGTATAAATGATACCCGATGTCTGTGTGAATTTCGATTATCAAGGAATAAACCTAACAATGTAAGACTTAGGAAGATTTAAAGGGTTGGAAAACCTGCTGGAAGGTGGCTCTGGAACGCAGGAAATCTATTTGTACTTGAAGGCATTTGTAATGACAGATCAAAGCTTGGCTTGAACAGAGAGAAAACTAAAATGCAACTTGAGGAGACTAAAAATTAGCTATTACAGGGTGTTGTTTGATTTTTAAGAAAGAACGTTTCTGTAGATGTTTAAAGGCAGAGGCAGGCCCATGGAGTTCCCTCCGTGCCCTAGGGCCTGAGCAGAAATTTGAAGAGACGGAGTTTGTTTTCAGAGTCTTCTCTTTCCCCTTCTCTTGTTTTACTTCTAGAGGCCTAATTTTGCCAACTCTTTATTGAGCCCCAGCATCAGAGTACCCCCTGCAGCACTGAACAACAATGGATCAAGAATCTCAGTTTAAAAGGAAAAACACATTCTACAAACATCAGAGGGAGGAGGGCAGTGCTGGGCGGCCTGTGACGCTAGCATAACTTTTGAAGAGTGTGTCACCCTGCTGCCCCAGGAATACACTCCTAACCGAGCAGTTTATAAGTCCTCACACCCAGAACCTTGGGTCCCCAACTACAAGAGGAAAATCTTATCACCAGTCATCTTTCAAACACGCAAACACGTATACTTTCAGGTTTATAATAAATACTCTGAGACCAAAAATCTTTCTGTGCCATATTTTTGTACCCAATGGAAGCCAGATGTGAAGGTACACTGGAAAACAAAACGCAGGTGGTCCTACGTGATTAGTGTCTAGGGAGGCTGGGCAGGGAGAACAGAAAGTTGTTTTTGCCTTTTTTCTTTCTTTTTTTTAACCAGGGATGATGATCTAAGACTTCTTTTGTTGTAAAATCCCCTGGATGCCTTTGTTGCTGCTGCGTTCGAAGCCTCTGAGGGCTCCTTCTCTGCTAAATGCGGCTCCCAAATCCTTTGGATTATCTGACACCACCACTTCCTGCATCTCTGCGCTCCTTTTCAGTTTTATGGGATCCTTTTAAGATCTACAATCCCCCAGGATTTCATCCTCAGCTCCCTCTTTTCTTACTCTCTACACTCCTTGGTGGTTTAGATTCCACTCATTGCAGAGTTCTAGACTTACCTTTCCAAACCACACTTAAGGAGCTAGCGGGCGGCTATGAGTAGAATCGGCACCTTTACCTCCATTTGATACCTTCTTCCTATTATTGGTATCAGAAGGAAAGGGGAATTATTTAACTGGCACCCTGAATCTCCTAAGCCTTGGTGAACTGCTTTCTTATATAAACAGATAATGAGGATTTTGTATTTTGTCTCTGTGTCTGCACATCAAGTTTATTTTATAACTTGGAAATGTACGTACTGCACCTGTCATTTCATTGTGTGTGCGTGTGTGTGCGTGCTCAGTCGTGTGCGACTCTTTGAGACCCCACGGGCTGCAGCTCACAGGCTCCTCTGTCCATGGAATTCTCCAGGCAAGAATACTGGAGTGGTTGCCATTTCCTTCTCTAGGGGATCTTCCCAACCCAGGGATCAAACCCTCATCTCTTGTATCTCCTGGGTGGCAGGCAGCTTCTTTTCTGCTTTGCCACCTAGGAAGCCCGTATCTAAATAACAAGCATCATCAAAGAGTGAAAATTGGACAGGAATTAAAAATATGGGAAAATCAAGTGGCCTAAGGGTGTGACAAACATGATGTTAAGAAACTCTTGGTTTTTGTACCATTGGAAATAAAGAACAAATTGGATCAGTGACTTAAGAAGTGATATAAATTAAACTAGAATACGTTAGCGACTACTCTCTGCTTCTAAAATCGGAGTCATGATGAAGAGAAGAGAGCCACTGGATTCGCCTGCTCAGAGTCTGGCTGTAAGTCCCTTGGCATCACTTCTGAAGACTATGGCACTAGCCAAGGGCGATGCTGAGAGAATACTGGACCTGGCAACGGGGCTCTCCAATGAGCTTTGCTACTAAACACTCCTGTGAAGCATTCACTTAGTATCTTCAAGTTCCAAGATCCGTACACATTCTTAGCATGTGGTCTCAGCAAGAGATCAGATAATGATTCAAACCTCATTGCAGATTTCAGTCAATGGGTTTGATTTCCAATACTATTTGCCTCTTAAGCCAACTCTCCAGAAAGGTCTAAGGACAGTGGTGGAATATACAAAAGGTACCAGAGAAGCAATCCTGCAATGGCTTCCTTTGGTTGCAGTCTCACATGTGGCAGTGAGGGGGTAGGGCCTAACAGAAAGAAAAGGGCAAAATTCCTCTTAGCGAAGTCAGAGTCAAGACTTAGTTCAGAAGAGGCCAGAGAGTCATGACACAGTACACTGGGGAGAGATGATATACTTCACCCCCTGACAATTCATACTGCTATCTTAGCAGGAAAACAGCAGGAAGGTGGAAGTTGGAGAAAATGGTGGAGGTCTGGGCAAAAGAAGATAAAATTCTTACCCACAGAAAAGCATAATTCAAATCATATTCCATCCCTATACTACATCAAATCCAGCTAATGGTGAGAAATAGGAAATGTTCTGTCAATCAAAGAACAGCAATTGAGTTCCTCCCTACATTCCATTTCCTTCTCCAGAGGATCTTCCAGACCTAGGGATCAAACCCACATCTCCCTCATTGCGTCTGATAGCTGAAAGGGAAGATATTCACCCCTGAATCTCCAGGGAATCCCCGCTTCATACATTCCAGAGGGCACATTCTATGAAAACTCTGAAATTAAGGAGCTCAAAATCTAGCTAAGAATCCATGTGTATTTAAAAAATATAAGTAGCAGATAAACATTATAAGTCATAAGTGATATCAGGAGTTTAGAGCAGTGAGCAACTGCTGTGATTCTGGGTGGTCTAGGAAAGCTTTATAAGTTAACAGACCTGGAGCTGGGCCAGGTCAATGTCAAGGCTTGAACTATGCTGTCCTTCCCAATTGACCTTTATTCTTTGGATCAATCATCAAGGAACTTCTAAATATGCAATAACAACAGAAGCCGCCAACAAGTTCATTACATGAGTAAGCAAAAGTGCTTCGCAAAGTGTAAAATATCGTATCACTTAAATCTTTAGAAGAGTCAGATTATTTGTTACCATCAGCATAATGATAGCATTTAACAGATGCACACTATTATACAAAGGATGGATAAAGAAGGTCTTATGGTAAAGCACCAAGAGCTACATTCAATATCCTATGATAAATCATAATGGAAAACAACATAAATAAGTATATTTATATGTTTAACTGAATCACTCTGCTGTACAGCAGAAATTAACCTATACGTCAGTAAAATGTAAAAAACAAACAGCATTTGATGTTAATTGAATGTTGTGCCAGGCATTACATTATTGACTGGAAAACATAATACCTATTTACAACCTCTGTCTTCCTTTATTATCATCTAGAAAAACAGAAGGCTCGCTTTCCTAGCCTTCCTTCTGACTGTGGGTATCCATGTTTCACAGTTCTGGACAGAAAGACATAAGCAGATTATCTGCTGAGGGCTCCTGAGAAAGCCTTGGATTTCATGCAACCATAAGGTTGAAAGCTAACACATGATGAATGGCTGAATGGGAAGATATACAGAATAAACATCCTTGATCACAACACTGAGTCTCTAAACCAAAGGCAGAAACTACTTATTCTAGACCTGTAACGTGGTAATGCTATTTAACATTATTAATGAACATGAGCAAACTTTGGGAGACGGTGAGGGACAGGAAAGCCTGGCGTGCTGCAGTCCATGGGGTCATGAAGAGTTGGACACGACTTGGCGACTGAACGACACCTCTGTGTAAACCCCTATCAGTCAGCTTAATAAACTGAAAATATTCCTGACATACTTACCATATGCTTAGCGAAGGTTACAGAGTAGATAGGTGACAGAAACAAACTTCAAGCCTATGTCTGCCAGACCCAAAGCCCTGACTCTTAACTACTGCACTAACACGGGGGTAAGCAGTGTTAGGAAAACCTGGGTCTCCCAGTGACCAATTCTGTGTTTGTTTCAGTTGGAGGAAACTTTACATTCTGGGTACATCTTAGTGATACATTTGAAAGAACAATGACACTAACTTCCTTGGCTTTCAGTTTAGGAGTAAAGGGACTCAACTTATTGATTTATACCAGTTATCTTCTCCTGCTTCCCTTCTTGACAAGTCTATGACCTTCTTCCGCTCTGATTTTCTTTCATGTTTGAAATCCAGAAAAACATTTACCTGCAGAAAATTTTCATGTCCCCTTTCTGCTTTTCTGCACCCATCTGGACTTTGGACATGGCCACAAATGAATTTTGTCCTTGTTTTCTATACAACAGACAAATATCATTTCCACAAGAATCTGAAAACACTTAAAAATAAACAGCAGACTGTTTCTGGAAGCATCTCTTATCCCCTTGCAATAGACCAAACTGGAAGATTATTCAGAGATATCCCAAAAAGCCTAAAACAACATTGAGCTGATGGGGACAGTGATCAGCTGTTGGCAGCTTGTTAGGGTTTTCATGGCTTCACTTGAGAGTGAAATGTACTCTTCCTCTGTGGTTATGACTGGTCATTAACAGGAGGATTAATGGGGCTGCTTTGGCTGTCATGGAAAGCTTAAGACATGTTCTTTATGTGGATCCCTTCTCTGCAAAGTTGATGGGTCACCTCCCTCAGCCAATTAGCTAATTGTCTGAAATCATTCCTCATAGATCAAGAAACACGGTCTGGTGAATGAACTCTGTTCATGCAAAAAGCAAGAGCCTTTTGTTTCCTTTAGAAGAACCTATTCAACTCTAAGGCCCCTTCCATCTATAAAATTCTAAATTCTACAAATGTGAACAATCAGTTCCAATGAATGAATCTTTCTGGCTTTATGACAAATGAATGTTTGTTTTTTTTTTTAACTATTTTTAAACTATGGGGGCTTTTTTTTTTTTTTTTAAAGAAAAATTGTTTTTTAAATGCAGCTTCCTTACTGCCCCAGGTGTGAAACAGTCAATCAAAGCAGCAGCAGTGGTATTGGGCATCACTGGTTGTTTCCCTCAAAGCTTGTCAGACTAATGTCGTCCTGGATGCTTTCTATTCTGCTGACCAAGCAAGGTCTTCTCAGAAAAATCTAGACTGACTGCTCAATTCTAACCAAAGTGAAAGTGAAGTCGCTCAGTCGTGTCCGACTCTTTGTGACCCCATGGACTGTAGACTATCAGGCTCCTCTGTTCATGGGATTTTCCAGGCAAGAGTGCTGGAGTGGATTGCCATTTCCTTCTCCAGGGGATCTTCACGACCCAGGAATTGAACCCGGGTCTCCCGCATTGTGGGCAGACATTTTACCATCTGAGCCACCAAAACAAAGCATCAAATCCTAAAAATTTAGGGCTATCTGGAAGACTGGTAGCTGGCTCTCACTACATAAATAAGAGTGAGTGGCCCCTTTTTTTGTGGCTAATTCTAGAAACTGGAGACAACTTCCATCTTTGGCCTGCTGGGAGAAGATGGGCTGAGAATCAATCACTTTGCACTGGGGGGCAAGACACACTTACTCATACCATTTGCATACTGTCTCCCACCAACTCTTATTTTCTTCTTCCAAATACAGTGCTATTTTACTCAGGTGCCAGTCCCCCTGGTACTTAGATCTGTTTCTTCAAAAGACTAAAATCCCACAAGTACAGAAAAAAGGGAGAGCCCAAGTCTCCTGCAACTGAGAATATTGGAAAAACTTTACTGGAGATGTAATGTAAGAGCCAAATTAAGGATGGACAGAATTTTACTAAATATAGACGAGGGGAGGAGTAAAAGAAAGTTCCCCAGGAAAGAGATAACGGAAAGAGTACATATCATGTAACAGACACCATGCTTTCATATAAATTCTTATCTATAGCTTATAATGACATGCTGGAAAAGCCGGGTTCTCTCTAGCCTTTAAACACTTGAAGAAATCTACCCCAGGTTATGAAGCGAAGAAGTGAATCCAGGTCTCAAACCCAGATCTGGCTCCCAATCATCTTTCCCACCACACTACTGAGGAATGGAATGCAGAGATGGGAAAGAAGTGGCTCATCTCGGGGACGTGAACTGAAATAATGTGGTGGGCAAGGCTGCGGCAGCTTCTGAGTACCTGCTCTTTGGGAGTCACCCTTGGGGGTTTGAAAAGAACCCCATAAGAGAGACCCTACCAGTGCTTTCAGGTATAACCACAGTGAAACTGTTAGCCCTTGGACAAGAGAAATCAGACAGGTAGAGAGTAAGGTCACGTCTTTTAGTAGTCATGGAGCTGGTACTCTTGTTCAGGGCCACGATGGCTGCGTCCTTCATCTCCATTTGGCAACATATTCAGATTGAACCTCAAAACTATCTGAGCCTTGATCCCACTGTGTACTAGTGACACAGCTCAGCATATGTCAGCATATACAAAAGGCAATGGTTATTCAAGGGGATGACGTGGTTATTCAAGGATATTCAAGATATCCTACATATCTACATTTTGAACTCTACATGGATTCTCCCCAAATATCTCATAGTCTTTTTCCATTTACCAACATTATGCCTTTTCCTATTTCTCTATTCACAGGCTCTAAAATAAGGGCTAATTCATAGAAGTTGCTTATTAGAAGTTTATTGAAAAAATGATACATAGTAGGCATTCAATAAGTGCTTGTTGAGTGAATAAATGAACTGGATGTTTCTGTTAAAAGTGGATGAGAGATGTTAAGCCACAGACTCAAGGTCAGAGGACTGGGGTACAATGTAAAGTAACATGGTAAATACAAGCTAGAGCCACCAGACAGGCTGGGGACACCCCCAAATGCCAAGCATGGGAGTTTGACTCATTTTAGGCAACGACAAAGAGAATCCTGACTGTTGCTGAGGATGAAAACCTCGCAGACAATTGTGGTAGGGTAAAACCCCAAAATGACTCCAGGTTTTCGGCTAACAGCCTGAAAGTACCAAACAGCTGTTGGGAAGACAGTGAACTCTCTGAAGGGAGAGGGCCAGGAAGATGGAATGAAAGCAGAATCCTTGTCTGTCTTTGCTTCACAAAGTTCCTCACCTTTCCATGATGATCGAGAAGATCTAATTCCCCTGCTGTTTTCTTACGGTCACCTTTACCCTTTGTCTCAGTTATTTTTCTCTTCGGAATCCTCTGACCACTCCTCACATTCCTGATGCAAGTTACCATTTGACTGGATAAGTGTAATAGTGTGTCACAGCCTCAGAACTGTTTGAAATGCCTCAGAATTTCCAACCTCTGTGGGAGAGAAAGGCCAGTGTAAATATATTGTGTTCTTGTCCCTCTGGACAAGACAAACTTCGCCTACTCAGTTCTGGCCAAGAGCCAAGGCTGAGTGAATTGCTTTCTTTCCGCCTACCCTACTAAAGCAAACCAGAAATAAATACAGGGAGTATCTCACTGCGTGGCCCATGTGAATAAGAATGCACCTGCCTTTTGCTTTCCAGATGTGCCTACACGCTAGCAAACACCATTAACTGTTCTGCTCAGAATTCAGCCCGGTGCCTTTGCTTAAGCTCATCTTCACATCTCCAGGACCCTCACCTCACTCTCCCACTGTGCTGAAATTATACTCCTCTTTCAAGGCCTACCTTAAACTCTACCTCTGTGATGCCTTCTTTTATCTTTTAAATGAAATGCAAAACCTTCCCCTGTAAACCCCTTTGACACCCTGTCTGTTACAAATCACAACAAGACTTGAGATAGTTTCTCAAGAACGTCTTTTCTCTCACTCTGTTCCGTTCATAAGACATTAGTTTCGAGGCCAGGGGCTATGTGATTTGGACATCCCTTATGGTTCCAAATAGGAAAAGGAGTACGTCAAGGCTGTATATTGTCACCCTGCTTCTTTAACTTCTATGCAGAGTACATCATGAGAAATGCTGGGCTGGAAGAAGCACAAGCTGGAATCAAGATTGACAGGAGAAATATCAATAACCTCAGATATGCAGATGACACCAGCCTTATGGCACAAAGTGCAGAGGAACTAAAAAGCCTCTTGATGAAAGTGAAAGAGGAGAGTGAAAAAGTTGGCTTAAAGCTCAACATTCAGAAAACTAAGATCATGATATCTGGTCCCATCACTTCATGGGAAATAGATGGGGAAACAGTGGAAACAGGGTCAGACTTTATTTTTTGGGGCTCCAAAATCACTGCAGATGGTGACTGCAGCCATGAAATTAAAAAATGCTTACTCCTTGGAAGGAAAGTTATGACCAACTTAGATAGCATATTCAAAAGCAGAGACATTACTTTGCCAACAAAGGTCCGTCTAGTCAAGGCTATGGTTTTTCCTGTGGTCATGTATGGATGTGAGAGTTGGACTGTGAAGAAAGCTGAGCACCGAAGAATTGATGCTTTTGAACTGTGGTGTTGGAGAAGACTTTTGAGAGTCCCTTGGACTGCAAGGAGATCCAACCAGTCCATTCTGAAGGAGATCAGTCCTGGGTGTTCATTGGAAGGACTGATGCTGAAGCTGAAACTCCAATACTTTGGCCACCTCATGCGAAGAGTTGACCCTGATGTTGGGAGGGATTGGGGGCAGGAGGAGATGGGGACGACAGAGGATGCGATGGCTGGATGGCATCTGACTTGATGGAAGCGAGTCTGAGTGAACTCCGGGAGTTGGTGATGGACAGGGAGGCCTGGCGTGCTGCAATTCATGGGGTCACAGAGTTGGACACGACTGAGAGACTGAACTGTGGTTTCCAGTGCAGTGTCTGTACTTAGTACAAGTAGAAAGCTATCAAGCACTTGCTGAAATAATGAAATTATTACCCTCAATGAACTTCCACACATATTACTTCAAGGCATGATTATTCCTACTTTACAAATAAGAAAATGCAGTCCCCATAAAAGTGACTCAGAAGACAGACCAACTTTTCCGCAGAAGCTGAGATAAAAGGCCCACGTAAGAGGATGCAGACTGACTCTGGACACTTCTTGGATAACTGCTCCCATCTTCTATTGAATAACCCATCGAGAACATAAACTGCTACATTTTTGGGGAATAAATTTGTTGATATGCATATCAAGCCAAGAAGAAATTCATACAATCTGAACCAGTAGGTCTACTTCCCAAAATTCATCTTAAGAAAATATCTAGAGATGTGGACAGATTTACACATGAAGAGGACCACTGGATTGTTGTTTAAGACAGTAATACAATCTGTAAAATCTATTGCTTCCCAATTGACAGAGTGAAAATAAGTTTGTATCTCTTTCTTTCCAAATCCCAAAGAAGCACACAGGGAATAAATTAGTACTTGTGGTTAGGGTAGAGAAAGAGAAATAAAGGGAGAAAAAGGAGCAGACCAGAATTTTTTAACACTTTTCAAAAGATGAAAAATAGATGTACCTACATAAAACCCAAGTGACAAAAGGCCAGGCAAAGCAACATGGGGGAAAATTGCATGCAGTATTCAATGCTGCTCCTCAGTGGGCTGGGAAAGGTTCCACGCTGAACTGAGCATCACTGTCCAATAGAAATGTAATGCAGGCCACATACAAAACCCTGAAATTTATTTTTACATTTAAAAAGTAAAAAGAAATAGGTGAAATCAATTTTAATAATGTCAACTACAAATTGGCACTTGCCATCTACCTCTACAAGGATTAAATAATGTGCTGCTGTAGCCGCTGACTTTCAATACCCTCTGAAAGGAGTTCAGGGTGCAGAAAAGAAATGAGGCACTCTTTGCTCTGGGAAAAACTGGCATAACAGGTCTTCAGATTTTTTAGTTAGGTATTTTCAGGAGCCAATTTTATGAGCCCAATTCTTGTATTTCCTATCTAGAAAAGCACTAAACTCCTTCATGGTGATGACTACTCCTCATTACCAGAGGAAGGAAACCTTCTGCAAAAAAAAATATGTGCTTGATTGCATGTACTCCCCCTTCACCAAAATCACATATATACTGACCTGTACCTTACCTCCCTGGAGCAGTTTCTCAGAGCTATATGAGATGCTGTCTCCTGGGCTATAGTCCTCATTTTGCCCCAAATAAAACTTAACTTAAAAAAAACACGCACAGTGTGAGAGCTGCTATTCAGCAGTAATATATCCAAAATATCATCGTTTTAACATATAATCAAAATAAAATGAATTTTGAGTTTTTCTTTGAAATCCAACGTGCATTTCACACTTATAGCATATCTTAATTCAGATGAGCCAGATTTCAAATGCTCAACAGCTCACACTTGGTTACTGGCTATTGCACTCCACAGTGCAGAATTAGAGGGTAAGGAGAACAAGGTCAGAAAGAGGAGCAGAAATCAAAGTGATTAATTTCAGGGCTGCCTAAAAAACCATCTGGGCAAAACATTTTAGATATGCATGGACTTCGAAGTTTAACTCCTATGCATTCTTTCTGAAAATACTACCAAGGATGCTTCAAGCAAAAAAAAAAAAAAAATTTAAAAAGATGACACGGGGCGCAAGAAAGGAGATTTAACTCAGGACTTCAGGGAAATGGCAGCAGGCTTTGAAAATAGAAATGAAACTCTCTGGACTTAAGAGAAGAGAAGAATGTGTCAAGATGGAAGTCATTTCCCACAACAAACAGTATGAATAGGAGCTAAACGACGTGAGTTATCATAGGTAAAGGCAGATGCTTCTTTCTTCAGTCCATGAAAAAAAGGCAATTAGAAAATCCAAGGGAAACAAAAAGCAAAGATAAGGTAAAAACATAAAGCAAAGAGAATGTGGCAAGTGATGTAATGTAGAAAGAGAATCTTTTTGATCTTGATGTTTGGAACATTCTGGTTTAAATGTCACAAGTTTGTATAGCTGAATCTTATTTTCTTCCTGTGAGTCAAACTATGCAACTCAGCTCTGTTGTGATAAGTAGGTAATTGTAATACTGCAAAATATACACACTAGTTAATTCTTAGAATCAAATCCACAGGTAAAACTTCAGACTCATTTTATAGATCTGAATGTAAATATTATTTAGCTACACAATACACACCTTAAGATAGGAATGGACTAATTTTCTCTTTTTACCAGTTGGAGAGTCGAAATATTCTATATACAGTAGAGAGGGAAAAACAGAATTTTAGGACTAAGTGGTAAGCTGCATAAGACAAGTTTGACTTACTGGCTTTAATGATTCAGTGATGCCTGTTTATGCAGGAAAACTAAGGTTCCAGTTATCTAGTGTTACAAACTGGTTTCATGAGTGAGCCACACTACGGCCATTAAATTATCCTCAGAATTTATAGTAAGTGTTTTTAAGCTTAAAATGTTAAGTGAAATAAACTGTATCCAAATCTAGAGAGACAGAATGAAGCCTAGGCAAACGGAATGAAATCGGAGCTACATTTATGTATTAGGAGAGATTTAGGTTAGAGTTCAGTAACCATGAAACTTTTAAGCAGCATGGGAATCTAGCTGAGACAGAAGTTCTACAAGGAGCAGTCAAGGTTAAGAGTGAGGCACTGGCACTACCCTGACCTAGCTCTGTCATTATTCCCTCTCTCCCAAAACACACAGTTTGTACTCATTAAATAGTCACAGATTTAGATCCTCAAGGCTACTTGAATGATTTAAGATGGCCAAGGAACCATCAAACTAGGCAGGGTAGTCAAGGGAGGCTTTTAAAATTTTTGTTTATTTATTTAATTATTTCTGGTTATACATTTTATTGCTTTATTGTTTAAACTTTTATTTTGTTTTGGGGAATAGCCAATTAATGATGTTAATGCTAGTTTATTTATCACTTAGTTAGTAAGTGACAGCTTCAGGTGAACAGTGAAGGGATTCAGCCATACATATACATGTATCCATTCTCTCCCAAACTCTCCTCCCATCCCGGCTGCCACATAACACTGAGCAGAGTTCCCTGTGCTCTACAGTACGTCCCTGTTGGTTATGCATTTTAAATACAGCAGTGTGTTCATGTCCTTCCCAAACTCCCTACCTGTCCCTTCCAGTTATACTTCCCACACCCACCTTCACAACCGTTAAGTTCGTTCTCTGCTTCTATTTTGTAAGTAAGGTCATTTGCATCATCTCTTTTTTAGATTCCACATATAGTGGATGTTATACGATATTTCTCTTCTGTCTGACTTACTTCACCCAGATTTTTTTTTTTTAATTCAAATGTGGGCTTTCCTGGTGGCTCAGTGATAAAGAATCCACCTGCCAACGCAGGAGACGCAGGTTCAATCCCTGGGTCAGGAAGATCCCTTGGAGAAAGAAATGGCAACCCACTCCAGTATTCTTGCTTGGCAAATCCCATGAATAGAGGAGCCTGGCAGGTTATAGTCCATGTGGTCGCAAGACTCAGACATGACTTAGCAACTAAACAACAACAGTTGCTGTACAATATTATACATTCTAGGTATACACTATAGTGATTCACAGTTTTTAAAGCCAGTATTATAAAATATTGGCTTTATTCCCTGTACTCTACTTGTAGCTTGTTTTATACCTAAAAGTTTGTACTGCTCAATCCCCTACTCCTATATTGCCCCTCCCCACTTCCCTTTCCCTACTGGTAACTACTGATTTGTTCTCTGTATCTGTGAGACCACTTCTTTTTTTGTTATATTCACTAGTTTGCTGTACTTTTCAGATTCCACATATAAATGGTAACATAGAGTACTTGTCTTTCTCTGTCTGATTTATTTCACTTGGCATAATGCCCTCCAAGTCCACCCACACTGCTGCAAATGGAAAATTATATTTTTTATGGCTAAGTAATATTCTATTCTGTACACATCTTTTTTTATCTATTCATCTGTTGATGGACACTTAGGTTGCTTCCTTATCTTGGCAATGCTGCTACGAACACTAGGGTACATGTATCATTTAGAATTAGTGGTTTTGTTTTTTTCAGACATATACCCAGGAGTGGAATTGCTGGCTTATATGGTAGTTCTGTTTTTAGTTTTGAGACACCTCCATCGGGTTTTCCACAGTGGCTGCACCAATTTACATTTCCACCAACAGTGTACAGAGGTCAAGGGAGATTTCTTGGAAGAGCTAAGCCCCGAACTGTAACCTCAAAGGATATGTAGGTTGGAACATGGTAACTGTGGATACCACAGAATCCTTAATGGACAAAGCAGAAGCAGAAACCAGCTCCCAGACTGAAGTGCTAAGGAGGCTCTCATGGAAGGGAAGGAATGAGGTCAGCTGGAAGACACGGTGACCAGAAGGTACTGGGAGACGCTGTCTTGTCCTCACCCCACCACCGACACAGAGATTGTTTTTCAGGACTGTATTTCAGAAGATGGAGGTATAACTCACAAATGTGTAAACTGGGTTTCCTTTTTCCTCCCATCAACCTATACTTGATCCTGTCTGTATGAGACCGACTGTCCTTCCTCCTCTACTTGTCTTACAACTCACATTTCTCCCCATAAGTTTCTCACTAGCAAATAATCACATCAACGACAGAAGAGTTTGCTTCCAGGGACCAGGACAGTCTACTTGGCAGCTGGTTGGACAACCCAGCAGGCAGAATGATTACAGTGCTTTACTTCCCATGCTGGACTTTGAAATCTGACTGCCCCACTCGGCCAAAGAGAAACCAGTATATTTATTAAGGCACCTTAGATAGATCTTTGTACTCAAAAAACATCCTGTATAAGTCTCAAACACCTCTTCTTTGCACTTTCCAGGAGCTGGGGTTCGAACCTAAAACTTCTCACTCCAAGTTCCAGGCTCTTCTCTCTATGCCATACTACCTCCTAGAAAGTAACGAAGAAGAGGGAGTGAATTTACCAAAGCTACGTTGATGAAGAGCAAGAACTAAGCACTATAGCCTGTTATCTTCCATTCCCTCCTGTATTTTTAAAAAGAAACAAAACAGTCCTGCTAAGCAAGACTCAGAGATTCTTCAAAGATGACAAAAGTGAACAGCCTTAAATAGACTTTTCTTTAAAGGGCAGGAGGGCACAGTAAATATCAGAGCACAGGGGACTTTTCTCCGACATGATTCTGTCCTAGCTGAAGGGAGGTTTTGGGGGGGAAAGACTATTTCCCCAGTATGAGCATAGCATCTAAGAGATTCCACAAGGGGTAGTGAGTTAGAGAGGGAAAGGAGGGAGGCTGACTCACTGTTTGTTTTCCGAAAATAAAAACTCAAACCAAACACAGTGAGACTCAGCTATCCAGCTGGGTATTCCAAGGATTAACTGTCTGTGTGGCCAGGCACTTAACTTCATATTTCTGATGGACCAGCTGTAAAATGGGAAAAGAATTCAGAATATGGTTTCTGGTCAAGAGAGCACCAAGAGAGTTGTATTTATAGCTTCTGAAATACAAACCAATGCAAATGGCCTGACATAGAACCCTTGGCCCTAGGTCCCAACATCCTTACTGTGGATAAATGTTAATATGGGCTGGAGATATGAATGTCCTCAGGCAGTGCTACCTCACATTTTAAAATCCTTTTCACAGGTTATAGCTGGGCATTTTATAATATAGATTCTACCTCAATGTTTAAAACAAAATGCCAGCATAATAGACTGGAAAGTATATGCATTTTGTTGTTGGGAAATTATGAGTTTGAATTGTGGTTGTATGACTTGAGCAAATTACTTAATCTTTCTAAGATTTCTTTTACTCATCGTTAACATGGGGACAATTATCTATCTTCGAATCTTTATTTATTCAGAATTAAAGTTTCTGATACATAAGACACTCAAAAGAGAATTTCCATATCAATCCTTATCTCACACCACATACAAAAATTTAACTTGAAATGGATCGTAGATCTAAGTGTAAAAGCTCCCAGAGGGAAACACAAGAGAAAAGTTTTTGTAAGACAGCGAGATTTAGATAAACAAACAAACAAAAATTATAAAAGAATAAAACAGACCATCAAAATCCAAAGCTTTTGCTTCTCAAATGGGATCATTAAGAAAATGAAAAGGCAAGCTAGCCCCAAGGAGAAAATACTCACACGTTTTCAAAGAAAGAAACATTATACATATTTCTAGTTTACAAAAAGCTGGTACTCAGACAATGTTAAAAAAAAAAACAAACTCTTACAACCTAATAACAAGAAGATAAATTATACCATTTTAAAAACAAGCAAAAGATCTGAACAAGGACTATACAAAAGAAGCTATATAGACAAAAGACCAGTTATCACCCCAAAAGATGCTAAAGATTATTAGATATCAAGGAATGCAAATTAAAGCCACAATGAAATACTACTACTTGTAAAGCCATCAGGCTAAAATTAAAAAGGCTGACCACACTAAGTGCTGGTGAGGGGGTAGCACATCTGAAATCACACACATACATGGTCGGTGGGAACGTAAAATGGAACAGACAACTTGGAAAACAGGCCAGCAGTTTTAGAAAAAAGTTTAAGCAACAACTACCATATGACTCAGCCATCTGCAACCAGTCCATTCCGAAGGAGATCAGCCCTGGGATTTCTTTGGAGGGAATGATGCTGAAGCTGAAACTCCAGTACTTTGGCCACCTCATGCGAAGAGTTGACTCATTGGAAAAGACTCTGATGCTGGGAGGGACTGGGGGCAGGAGGAGAAGGGGACGACCGAGGAGGAGATGGCTGGATGGCATCACGGACTCGATGGACGTGAGTCTGAGTGAACTCCGGGAGATGGTGATGGACAGGGAGGCCTGGCGTGCTGCGATTCATGGGGTCGCAAAGAGTCGGACACGACTCAGTGACTGAACTGAACTGAACCCAGGACAAGTAAATATATATGCCCACACACGTGCAAATGAATATTCATATCAGCTTCGTTTAAAATAGCCAGAAACTGCAAACGACCCAAATGTCCAGCCACAGGAGGTAGAACCACGCCGTGGACTAGAGCTCAGTGATAAAACAGACATATACAGCGACATGGACGCATCTAAAAAAGCATGCTGAGAGAAAGAAGAAAGGCAAGAAATGTACACACTGTATTTAGCGACAGGAGAATGCTTGCCTGGGGCAGAGGGCGAATGAAAGGACAGAACACGAAGGGACCAGAGAAGTCTTTGGGGGCTGACAGAGATATTCCGTATCTTGACTGTCGGAGTCACTTCATAGGTATACACAACTGTTGACATTCAGTGAATTCATTCAGATGTCATTTATTGTGTGTAAATCATCCCTTAAAGTTGATAAGGAAGAAAATAAACTATGCTACTCCTGCTGCTACTAGAATCAAGGTAGAAAGTTACTATTGCCAATCTCATGGCCATACGGAACACAGAAAACGGTATACGTTGCTGAGGACAGGAACGGTACTGCAAAAACCCTTTCATTTACTGAGTACCAGTTCAGGTGTCTGGCAATGTGCTAGGCACTCTATACATACTCTGTACACATTATTAATATTGTGTAAATAATATTCAATATTGTGTAAAACTATCTTCTTAATCCTAAGAAGTTTGATGAGGTAGGCACTATTAGTTCTGTTACAGAAGAGGAAACAGGCTCAGAAGGAATTCATCAGATTTGCCCCAGATGATAAATGGTTAGGTCTGGATTCAATGATGGATCTGGAATCAAACCAGGTAAGCTAGACTTCAAAAGACAATGCTATCATTTCCTACAGCGCATAAGGCATCCTCAGGAAGGCAAAGCCCTGACGGCCCACAGACAGGAAGGGTTTCTAGAGATTTTGTTCATCAGGACTGGCAGATCCTCTCAAGTCCTTCTCAAAGGGGCCTGCGATGGTGGGAAGAGGGCTATGCCTCTGCTTGTGAGGCCAAGGAGAACCCTCTCACTGGGCTCCAGCATCTGCTGGTATTTTGTTAATTCTTGGCTCCTCCATACTCACCCACCCACTGGTTTCCCAGAGAAGAAAAGCCAAAATATCTTGGCTGAACAGGCGAATGGGTCACAGATGACAGAGGTAAAAAAAAAAAAAAATCAAGAAGTTCTGTAATAAGTTTTTTAAAAGCAAAAACAAATTGCACACTTCCTCGTTCTGCATTTTCCTTATACTCTTTGAGTTATCCGTCTTGTGAAACATTCTTCCGTCCACATTTTCATTCATCACAATGGAAAATGTGAGGCCAATGGGTCATGCTGAAAGTTTAAATAAATTTACAGTCTTCTCATTTCAGATCAGCTATAACCCAGTTCCCCCAAAGCCAGCCAACGGATCAAGAAGAAGGTGGCTTGAGCTGCAGAGAGTGGGCCATGGAGAGAAAACATGGGAAGCTCAGATCTAAAGGGGTATTCCAGTACAGGGACCAGCTCTGAGATGAGGGGGCAGAGACCTGAGTTCTGGGATTAGCACTGTCTAATCATCTGTGAGGCTCTGGCAAGTCACACTCTCTCTCTGAGCCAATCTCAGAAGATTAGATGGGTTACATTTTTCAACTCAAACAAAGGCCCTCCATTTATAACCAGAAATAATCTTTCCCCTACACCTTTAAGATTCTCATGTACTTCCTCTTTGTGAATTGCTCTGTTGCCTCTTTAAAGCCCCAGTAGCCAAGCTTTACTTTCTGAAATCTGTACTATAAAAACAGGCAGCTTTTCATTTATCAGCATACATTGTGACACCAAATAAAAAATCTTAAACTATATAGAGCCAAACAGTGAAATTCTGTGATAATCCTGAGTGTGTGTTAACTGATGGTCAGGGATTAAATGTGCTAATTAATGCAAATTGTGTTTGGGGTAGTTCCTCATTTCCATGCCTGACTTAGTATGAACTGCAATATTACCAAAGCTCTTTGCTCCCTCCTCACACAGGTTAAGAATTCATTCACATAGGGAGGTGTGCTTTTGTGATCATGTAACTGGCTTCTCCTCCCCCAATCAGACTCTGCCAAATTGTTTCTGGTAAGTCAGCTTTGGAAAGTAAAAATTCCCTAGACGCTCTGGACGGGGTGTGAGAGGAAGACACATAACCCAGCAGGGGAACTGAAACATTCCCCCTTGTGTTCATTTCTGTCCCGGGAGGATGGGGGGAGGGAAGCTGCAGAAGAAGCTTTCAGAGGAAACAGACTTGCAGGACTTTTGCTGCAAACAATCGGGTACTGCATCCAGCTGTTGACTGAGGCAACTAAAACCACTGGAGAACAAGTGGGCCAGAGTTCTTGCTCCGAAAACAAGAAAGCAGCTTACTTCTGCTTCACATATTACAGCCTAAAACCTATATTCTAGGTGCCATCCCTGGAGCTCAATGCCAGTGTTGGAAGGCAACTTTGACGTCATTAGGCCAGTGACCCCACCCCCACCCCCTTTTTAAAGAAGTAGAACTCTTTATTTCTACATACAAAGTTTCATGCAGAACCATGATATATAAAAACAAAAACAGAACTGCTCGGGGGTGGGGACGGGGGGACACACACATGGGGAGAGTTCTGCCAGCTCGGCGGCCATCATCCCTTTCATTGGGCACCATTCTGGATTCCCAGGGCTGTAACCAACACGATTAAGTCTGCTGATGTGTGCTGATTTGTGTGTGAATGGTAGGTCCACTGATTTGTGGAGTTTACGGATAAAAACATCGATAACCACACCTTTATTTTGACTCAGTAGGCTGGGGTGGGTGCTCTCTGTTTTTTTCCTTGGATCTTCTCCGTCAGTGATCTCATTAACTCTCAGTGCTTCACTTACCATTTCCACATGGAAGACTCAAACTGTACATTTTTAGACACAGAATCTCTCTAGTGGGCAAAACAGGGTATCTGCGACACACTGATGGGAGGGGGCAAGCACAATTCCAGGGATCCATGTAGATAGGAATCTGGAAGTCTGGAGGCAGAATTCAAAATTCTGGATAGGTCTCTAGTTGTAAGAGAACTAGTGAGAAAAAAAGAAAAACAGGACTTTCTAAAGACTCAAGGTGCAAGGCAGGGACTCAGTCAAAGGAACAGATTTTGAGCAAGAGCCCTTTTTAAAATTGGGGGCCAAAGGCAGGGGGGACTAGCTTTCAGGCTGACGTGATGCCAACTTCTAGAGGTTCAGATCAACTCCTTAAATTCTACCCCACCTCACTCCCATCATGAGCAGAACTGCTTCACAGGTCTGTCACAAGCTCTGAGAGGACAGAGCCAAGCAAACCTTCACAGCTGAGAAAGTCCAGGTCCTACTTGTCTAGCAAGCTGGAAGCATGTGATGAGCTAAGAAGATGCAGGCCAGATGTCCCTAATCTTTTTCTCGGGTCATTCACTGAGACAGATGCAGATCCCTATCAACCCTAGAGTCATTTCTGTCCTTATTGCTGCTATAAAACTAATGTTTTGTCCACAAAACTGCTACGAGACCCTATAGTCCCAAGGAAGGTAAACCTCCTCCCATTCAGCCCCAGAAGTCGAATCCCAGCTGGTCTAAAGCAGTTATGCAAACCCAGTCCCCTTTGCCAGGAGTGGTCCAAAGGTGGGCCTGTAACCTAGTTCTGACCAAAACAACAACAACAACATCAAAACCCAACTCCATAAGGGGTTTTTGAGGAGGGAAAGTGCTTAACTTTCTTGGTGACATGCTTGAGCCACTGAAAGAACCCTGACATTTCCTGCCTCTCACTCTGCTAAATGAATACCAATGTCCTTGTGATTTAAGTCACTATTACTCAGATTTTCTGTTAACTGCTGCTAAAAGTTTTCCTGACTGATCTGCTGACCTACTTGAAAACCAGATGAAAACTATGAGCTCTGTATCCTGTAACCTTCATTATGTGGATATACAATATTGTTTTGCCTTCAGTTTTAGGAGGCTTACAGATTTTAGAATCCTTACTCTGGATTAATGGTTCTCAAAGGGTGCTCCCTGGACCAGTAGTATTAGCATCACCTGAGAACTTGTGATAGTTGTTATTTCTTGATGATGACCCCAGACCTACTAAATCAGAAACCCATTCAATGGGGTCTTGCAATATGTGTTTTACTAAGTCCTCTAAGTGATCTGATTCATGCTGAACTTTGAAGAACATTGTTCTGAGTCAAGCATTATTCAATTTTTGTGGATAGAAATGTTTATATCTGTACTGTCCAGTATGGAAGCTGCTAGCCACATGTGTCTATTGAGCACTTACGATGTGGGTAGTGTAACCGAGAATGTTTTAATTTATCCAAATACCTGCCCACAGCTAGTGACACCTGTATTGACACTGCAGTTCTAGATAAACATAAGGGATTTTATATTTTCAAGTGGCTCCTAGTACCAAGTCACAAAATAAGCCAGAGGTTCTTACACTTTAGTGTGCATCAGTGGTCCCCCCTAACCTTTTTGTCAATAGGGACCGGAAGGCAATTTTTCCATTGAATGGGGGTGGTGGTGGTGGTTTTAGGATGATTCAAGCACATTACATTTATTGTGCACTTTATTTCTATTATTATTACATCAGCTCTACCTCAGATCACCAGGCAAGATCCCAGAGATTGGGGAGCCCTGCATTAGAGGATTTTGTAGAACAGACTGTAGGCCCCAACATGTAGAACTGGTGATTCAGTAGATTTTCCTAGGGCCTGAGAATCTGTCTAGTCGGTTCCTAGGAGAAGGGCATGACAACCCACTCCAGCAATCTTGCCTGGAGAATCCCATGGACAGAGGAGCCTGGCTGTGTGATGCTGCCGGCACCGATGCAGGGAGAGCACTTTGAGACCCACTGGGCTTCCAGCGGCATTAGTGGTTAAGAGCCCGCCTGTCAATGCAGCAGACCTGAGGCTCGGGTTCAACCCCAGGTCAGGGAGACCCCCTGGAGGAGGACGTGGCAAGCCACTCCAGTATTCCTGCGTGGAGAATCCGATGGACAGAGGAGCCTGGCGGGCTACAGTCCATGGGGTCGCAGAGAATCAGACACAACTGAAGTGGCTTAGCATACACGCAGCACGAGGTAAACCAAACTTTCTTGTGCCTTCCTACAACCTATATGAAAGCCACTTTTATACCATCTAACCAATGTTTTCCTTTGTGTTCCTCAAATTAACAAATTGGTAAAGTTCCTGGACAGTAGACACTGGCATCTTCAAACTCTGTATGTCCTGCTGTACACTCTAGCTCAATGCCCTGGGTCCAGCAGGTGCTTGATATTATGAAAAAGATGACTGTCTCCTCAAAGAGGAAACGTTCTGGAAGGGTCTACCATGTTCCAAAGACCATGGTTATGTCCTTTTAGTCAGGTGGCAGGCTGTAGGTTTCAAAAGAGATGCACAGAAAGGTTAAGTGACTAAGGTACTAGGCCCTATTTCTTATCTTTCTATATTTCAAATTATCTCATAAACTGTTTAAATCTATTTGTAGAAGTGATGTTTGTGTGTGTGTGTGTAAATACTGAAAACTAAATTATTCGAATGAAAAATGCTTCTGATGCTATAATGGTGGTATGAAAGGCAAAAGGACTGGTGATCTAGACAGGGTGCTCCACCTTCTCAAATAACACCACACAGAAAGCCATCTCTGCCAAAGACCTGGCTGGCCAGCAATCCGGCTTTCAAGCAAGCATTAATGGGAAAGACAAGAATCAAGGACAAACACACAGGGGACTTTTCTGAAGGTCAGAAAAGCAACAATAAATACCATGCCCAGAAAAGCTTTTAAACCTGACCTTTTCCTCTGCCGAAGCCATTCGCTTTCCAGCATCTTCAATCTAATAGACTGAAGTGGGCTGAAATGGCTCTTAGGAGAGAGCTGGGGCTAGTCTGTTCCTTAATGCTGCCTCTCCAGCACTACTCTAGCAGCAGCATTCCGGGTAATTACATCATTATACCATAATGGAACACATGCAGTTCGAGTGAAACAGCCCAGCAGCTCCCCAGTTGAGGAGAGGAGAAAAAGGCTACCACTTCACCATTCAATTTCCATTAACCCCTCAGGTTCTGGATTATTCTCAAAGGCAAACCACCCTTATATAGGACTTTTCATAATTTTAAAACAGAGGCCATGGAGGTGGAGCTTAGCTGAAGACTAGGAGCCAAGTGTATACATTCATGTCATGGAAATCTTTCACTAGAACAGCCATCAGGAGACTTGTCTACAGCTCTGGCTGCACTATTAACATCTTATATAACCTTGGGGGAAATCATTTTAATCTTTCAGGTTTCAGTTTCCTTATCTATAAAGAACAGTAGAACTCTCAGAGGATCCCAAAATGTCCTGGTAGGCAATTTGGGATTAGATTGAATGATCACAAGAGCTCTCCCAGCTCTAATCTATTATCTAAAAAGACTCCCCCAATAGGGAAGGCAGAGAAGGAGTAAGGGATGAAAGGCCACCTCAATATGGTTTTCAAGCAGTTAATTACATGAGGGTTTCTGCCTCTACTCTGATCCATGTCAGACTATCTTCATCAATATCCATAGCAACTTTTCAAAAGACCAAGGTCAGAACTCATTAATGTATCTTAAGACTGTCTCCCCAAAGAGGGAAAAGAACAGGAATACAAAGCATATTGAGACAGAAGCTGGGAAACCAAGGTCCTAGCTGTCACTGACTCCTTCTATAACCCCGAGTCAGTAGTTTAACCTTGGCCAACTCATCTTTAAGGCACCGTGGTGCAGGGGAGAGGAGTTAGAATTAGACCCTTTCAGTTCAAGCAGTCTACGATTTGAGATCTCTGAACAAGTTTCAAATGTGCCTACTGGATACTGAGGCTGCAGGGGTCGGTGGGGTTTGGCACCAACAGCATTCTAAGAATGTCAAACCCTGTAAGACAGAAATGAGTTTTCTTATGATATTCTAAAGGTTTTCTCACAGACATGTCAAAAATATTATCTAACAGACCTCAAGGAAAGAATTAAGACATACAAAGCTACATATTCATTGTATATCTGAGAATCTTCTCTTTCTAGTGTCCAAAAGGAAGAATATAAAAATGTGTTCTCTGCAGTTGTCTTCTGGGCTTCATACAGAAGGTGAGACTTTGATTTTTAGTGGTAAAGTAATCTAGATATTCTGGAAGATCTTCCCAAGAAAACAATTTAAAAAGCTAAATAAATAGTCCTAAAAATTAGTTTTAAAAATTCATCATTGGCACTTCCCTGGTCCAGTGGCTAGGACTCCATGCTCCCAATGCACGGGGCCTGGGTTCGATCCCTGGCTGGGGAGCTAGAACCCAACTGCCGCAACTAAGACCTGGTGCAGCTAAATAAATATTTTTTAATTAAAAAAACAAAAATGCATCATGCTGAGCTGTCAAGAATACTTGAGGGAATGAAAATTAAAGAAATCTGCACAGAGCAAAAATTAAATGAGATGAAAAGCCGGTGGAAACAACCCAGATGTCTGTTAATGAAGAAAGGATAAACAAAACGCATCTTACGCATATGATGGATTACTATCCAGCCTGAAAAAAAGGAAGTTCTGACACATGCTATAGCATGGATGAATGCTGAAGATATTATACTATGTGAAATAAGCCAGAGACAGTGCAGATTTTCTATGGCTACATTTCTATGAGGTAACTAGAATAGTTAAAATCAGAGACCAAAACTAGAATGGCAGTTGCTGGGGGCTGGAGGTAATGGAGTGTTATTGTTTAATGGGCACAGAAGTTTAGCTTGGGAAGATGAAAATGTTATAGAGACGGATGGTGGTGGTGATTATATAACACTGTGAATTATCTAATGCCACTGAACTGCATACTTAAAGACTGTTTACATGGTTAAATTTATATTTTGTACCTTTTCACAATAAAAAATAATTAAATGAAAGCAGAAATCCTGGAAGGAAAGAGAACACTAAAGTCAGCTTTTGCCCTGTGGCTATGTAACAAGCACCAGTGACCACTGCAACGATCATTTATGGTATGGGCAATGGAAGATAAAGTCCGGGGCCCACCTTAGGTGCAACAGTCTTATATGAAATCTCCTTTTAATTTGGGATACCAATGGACTGTATACCCTCAATATAGAGATGAAGCATAAACAAATCCACAGCACTGAAAGGGACCACAAAGAAGCTATCCTGTCTCAGCCACAAGAGGAGAAATGTCTCTCCTAAGAATCCATAACCAAAAGCTGGCTCTGATGAAGATTTGTGATCAAATCCACACAACCTCAAGTGAAGATCTACAAATAGTCCACTTAGCAATATTTTCAAGATATTGGCAAAAGCAGCTCCTCATCCTTTCTAGTAGAATAAAGGTTTTACCCAGGCCTCAAATAATTCCCACAGATAAAAGTCCTAAGGAACATTAGATCTTAAAACAAAAGCAAAACAAAAACCACACATCCCAAAATAAGCCACATGAGGGACAGCCAAGAAAAACAGAGCAAAATAAGATCCTCAAAGCCTTCAGAGATTGAAACTAGAGACAAAATATGAAATGTCTATGATTTTTATATCTTAAGATTTAAGAGAAAGACTGGAAAAAAATTAGCAAGGAACAAGAGAGTATTGGAAAAGAACCATGCACATTTGAAAACATACCAAACAGAACTTCCAGAAATGAAAGTTAGAGCTGAAATTAAAAAGTCAATGGCCATGGGGAGGGAGGTGGAAGGGGGGTTCATGTTTGGGAACGCATGTACACCCGTGGTGGATTCATGTCAATGTATGGCAAAACCAATACAGTATTGTAAAGTAAAATAAAGTTAAAATAAAAATTAAAAAAAAAAGTTAATGGCCAGGTTAAATAGCAGATTGGATACAGCTAAAGAATTAGCTAGCAAATTAGAAGAGCAATCCAAAGAAATTCCATCGAATGTGACCAAGAAATGAAGATTTTTTTTAAAAAAAATCAGAGTTTAATGGATGATAGTGCTAGAGGGGTCTAACATGTATCTACTCTTTTCACTGAAGTTCAAGTAAAATTAGAAAAAAAGGAGAAAGGCATTATTCAAACAGCTAATGGCTGAGAATTTTTCCAGAATAACTGAAAGAACACCAAACTTCAGATACAGCAAGCTCAACAAATGTCATGAAAGATAGATAAAAGAACAACATATGATGATGAAATTTAAGAACACCAAAGACAAAAAAAGATATTAAAAGAGAAGCAGAGAGAGATCATCCACAAAAGAAGAGCAATTAGACCATCAATTGGCTTCTCAACAGCAAAAGTAAGATCTAGAAGACCACAGAAAAATATTTTCAATGTATTAAAAAAATAACTGTCAAGAGAATGAGGAGACAAGCCACAGACTGGGAGAAATTTTTGTAAAACAGAGATCTGATAATGGACTGCCATCTAAAATATACAAAGAATGAAAGACCTCACCAAAGAAGACACATAAATGGCAGGGAAGCTCTGACAAGATGCTCCACACCATATGTCATTAGGGAAACGCAAATTAAAACAATGAGATATCTCTACATATCTACTACAATGGCTCAAATCCAGAACACTGACAACATTAAATGTTGGTGAGGAGATGGTACCAGTCAATAGGAATTCTCATTCATTGCTGGTGGGAATGCAAAATGGTACAGCTATTTTGGAAAACAGCTTGACAGCTTCTTCAAAAACTAAACATGCTCTTAGTTTATGATTCAGCAGTTATGCTCCTGCTACATTTACTCATGAAGCTGAAAACTTATGTCCACATAAAAATTTGCACATTGATACTTAGAGCAGCTTTATTCATAATTACTAAAACCTGGAAGCAACCAAGATGTCTATCAGTATTTGAACGGATAAACTGTGGTACCTTCAGACAGTAAAATATGATTCAGCACTAAAATGATATATGAATTAGTCCCAACACTAGCAGAAATACTTATGCCACATGATAAAAAGTATTAACTAATGCTACTGTGGCAATCACTAAGAAAATACAAGTATCAAATCAGTATGGAGTATACCTTAAATTTGTATGTCAAATATAATCCAATTAAAAAAATACATGATCAAGCCATAAAAAGACATGAAGGAATATTAAATGCATATTACTAAATGAAAGAAGGCAACCTGAAATGGTGACATACTGTGTAACTTTCTGGAAGAGAAAAAATTATGGAGACAATATAAGTATCAATGGTTGCCAGGGGGACAGGATGAACAGGCAAAGCACAGAGGTCTTTTACGGCAGTGAAAAATACTCTGTATGATACTATAAGGATGGATACATGCCATTATACATTTGTACAAACCCACAGAATGTACAACCATAATGTCAACCATGGACTCTGGGTGATTATGACCTGCCGATGTAGTTTCGTCAGTTTTAACAAATGTACCACTGTGGCAGAGAATGTTGATCATGAGGAGGCTATGGGACTTCCCTGGTGGCTCAGATGGTAAAGAATCTGCCTGCAATGCAGGAGACCGGGGTTGGGAAGATCCCCTGGAGGAGGCATGGCAACCCACTCCAGTATTCTTGGCTGGAGAATCGCTGTGGACAGAGGAGCCTGGCGGGCTGCAGTCCAAGGGGTCACAAAGGGTCGGACACAACCGAGCAACTAAGCACAGCACACGCATGTATACAGGCAGGGCGTACATGCGAAATCTCTGTAATTTCCCCTCAATTTTGCTGTGAGCCTACAAACGCTTTGTAAAAATCTTAAAAATATTAACTATCAATGCATAAGTCTATAGCTAATGAAACTTTCAACAATGAAAGCAAAATAAAGCTATTTTCAGACAAAAACCATGATTGCCACAGACAAACCCTTACTGAAGTCAGTTTTAAAGGATATATTTTAGGAAGAAGAAAAAGAATACCAGATGGAAGGTCTCACATGAAGGGAAACAAAGATGAGCAAAGATACTGATAAATATGTGGGAAATCTGAATTCTGCCAGTAGGAAATAAGATTACTACTTAATCTGTAAAGTTAGAAATAAAGGAGTTAAAACTAAAATACTGGCTAACGATAGCATAAGTTGGGAGGAATGACTGGAGTTTTTCTATGTTTCTTATATAATTAAGAAAAACGGTGGCGCTCCAGAAAACATGTGCACATTTTAATCCCTGGTACCTGTGAATATTATTACAAGGCAAAAAAAAAAAAAGAAAACCTGGAGCCACCATAAGCTTAGAGAGGCATGGAAAAGATTCTCCCCTAGAGTCCTCTGAGGGAGCACACCCTATGACACTTTGATTTTGGATTTCTGGGCCTCCAAATTGTGAGAGATTAAATTTCTGCGGTCTTAACCCAACGAATTTGTAGTTATTTCATACAGTAACCATGGGAAACTAACATAGATGGTAAAGATGTTAACTTAGACCAATCAAATTAAAATTTATATGCGGATAAAGAAGTCAGTTCTCACTAAATAGATTTATAAAAATTAAAACAGTAAAAACACTGACTTTTAAATAGGAAAGGGTTAGTGTAAGACTCATACAGAAAGACAGAATAGCAGGAAGGAGAGACTTAAGCAACCATAAGATAAAAATATACTATAATGCTTCATTAATTAAAACAAAGTGCATGGTCATATATACAGATAGACAAATGATTGGAATTTAAAATATTATAAATCCACAAATGGGTACTAATGGATAAAATACTTAGTTTATGATAGAGGTGACATCTCAAATTCTGGGAAACAGGTAAGTATTAGTGCTTAGCCATGTCCAGCTCTTTGCGACCCCACGGACTGCAGTCCGCCAGGCTCCTCTGTCCATGGGATTTCCTAGGCAAGAATACTGGAGTGGGTTGCCATCTCCTTTTCCAGGGGATCTTCCTGACTGAGGGGTTGAACCCAGGTCTCCCACTTTGCAGGCAGACTCTTTACTGTCTGAGCCACCAGGGGAAAAAGATATGAGACGGCATTTAAGATTTAAATGAGATTGTGACAAATTTGAATCTGTCCTAAGCACAGATCAGGATAAGTTCCAAGTGATCAGAGATTTAAATGTAACATAAAAAGAAACTATGAAAGCAACAGAATAAAATGCAGTGCATTTCTTTTATAACTTTTTATTACAAAGATGCCTAGAAGCCATAAAAAATAAAAGATCATTAAAGTGACTACACAAAAATCTATAAATCTTACATGGGAATACAAACAAGCATGTGTAGAAGCATGCATACACAAAGCATGCTAACACATACATGTATAGGCAAAACAAGAGAACAAATGTTAAGCTGTGTTGGAAGTAATAAACATTGTGCTAACATTTGTGATTCCCATTATAAAAGGCCAATCTCTTAAATAAAGAGCTTCTACAAATCAATGAGACCAATAACTGTAGAAAATGAGCAAGGCATATTAACAGATTGCTCATAGCAAAGGAAACACAAATGATTTTTTAAACAAGTGAAAAGATGATCCGTGATGACATACAAAAGGGATACAAATTGAAACCATACTGAAATTCTAGTTTTTACTCATGAGACTGGCAAAAATCCAGAAGTTTGACAACTATGTTGATAATACTGTGGAAACATGCACTCTCATATATTGCTGTGGGAGTGTAAACAGATCCAAACCCTCTGGAAGGTAATGTGGCAAAATTACATAAAATGTATCTAAATTACAACAGTATAGACCTTTTAACTACAAGACTCTTATCTAGAAATTTGATCTAGAGACAAACTAGTACAGGTGCATAATGATATAGGTACATTTTGCAGACTTATTTAAAGGAGAAGACAGAAAACAATGTAACTGTCCATCAATAAACATTTAGTTATGGTTCCTTCAATTGATGAAATACCACCTGACTATAAAAAAAAAGGAAAGGGGGCTTCCCTAATAGCTCAGCTGGTAAAGAATCTGCCTGCAATGCAAGAGACCCCAGTTCGATTCTCGGGTCGGGAAGATCCACTGGAGAAAGGACAGGCTACCCACTCCAGTATTTTTGGGCTTCCCTGGTGGCTTAGATGGTAAAGAATCCGTCTGTAATGTGGGAGATCTGAGTTTGGTCCCTGGGTTGGGAAGATCCCTGGAGGAAGGCATGGCAACTCACTCCAGTATTCTTGCCTGGAGAATCCCCATGGACAGAGGAGCCTTGGCAGGCCACAGTCCCTGGGGTTGCAAAGAGTCAGACACGACTGAAGCAACTAAGCACAGCACATTAAATATATACGTGCGTGTGTGTGCCCATATATAGTGGGGAAGTAAACCCATGTATCAATATGGAATGAGTATCAAGATATACTAAGTAGAAAAAGCTAAGTACATAGAAAGTTGCGCTTTATTACTACCTGTATAAAATAGTTAAACAGAATACTTATATACTTGTATCTAATAATTTGTATTAGAATATAACCTAATATATATTATAGGCATATATATATTGGGGAATTGGAATTGAGCATATGAAGACAGGAGGATAAAAGGGAGATTTTTCATAGTACACTTTTCGAATATTTGATATTAAAACCATGTGAACATACTGTCAATCACATTTAAGAATTTAACAAGTATGAATAACAGAATACCTAAGATAACTTCTAATCATTAAACAGAGTATAACTTCCAAATTAGTGGAGAGTAAAAATAAAATGAGGAAAAAGTAAAGTAAAATACTCAATCCAAAAGACAAGAACACACATCACAACTCTAGATGGTTGAAATAAATCTAAATATTTCCATAATCACAATAAATGTAAATCAGTTAAACTCACCAATTAAAAGACAAAAACTGTCTTAATGTTTTAACCATAACAAACGTGAATTAACGAAACTTCTGACTTGGAAGACAAAGACTGTCACACTATATGAAACATAATCCAGTTATACATTGTTCTTAACAGGGACTTCCCTGGCAGCCCAGTGGTTAAGACTCAATGCTTCCAATGCAGGGGACACAGGTTCATTTCTTGTTGGGGAACCAAGATCTTGTATGCCACACTTGTGGGGTCAAAAAAAAAATTAAGGAAAAAAAAAAAGATACACCTGAAATATAAGAGCAGTGGTAGGCTGAAAGTCACAGGATGGAAAAAGTAAAAATTGCTTGAGGCATGTATACTACTCAGAAGAATGCTGGTGCAACTAAATGACTATCAAGCCAGGAGATATTAAAACAAAAGTTAACTTTACAGAGATAGAAGGTTCAAAGGTCCAGGCAGATACATAATTCTAAAACACAGCCTCAAAGTATATAAAGCAAGAGCTGCGATCACTGCAAGCAGAAACTGACAAGTCCATTATCATAATGGGAGGTTTTATACAACCTCTTAGGAGTAGATATAAAAAGGGCAAGGCTCCTTCTGCTCCCTCAAATTAACCTGCTTTGGACTGCTACACCATCACATCAGCAACAAAGTTTATCACTTATTACTGAGAAAATCAATCATGATGGAGAGACATGCTTCCTGTCTGGTTTTAGTGACCAATATTCAAACACAGAAATGGGAAGTTACACATTATCCAAACATATAGCTACATACTAAGACAAATGGCTTTGTCAGCACCTCAGTGTGTTTATGCTTCGACTTTTTAATCTGTAAGCTCCTCAAAGGAAAATATTGCTCTCTCATACATATTTGTATCTATCCCAGCATCAACCACATACTTGGTATATAATAAGTGTTCAGGAAGTGTTTTATTGAATCATCTATTGTGCACCCTTTAAAAAAAATGCCTATTCATTCCAACATTTATGAAGCACCTCTTATGTACCAGGCACTAGGTTAAGTGCTGGGAATACACAGATGAATGAAACAATGTCTGTATTCCAGCGGAGGAGAAATATATTTTTTCAAAAACTACAAATGGAGACTATGCTGCTGCTGCTAAGTTGCTTCAGTTCAGTTCAGTTCAGTCACTCAGTCGTGTCCGACTCTTTGCAACCCCATGCATGAATCGCAGCACGCCAGGCCTCCCTGTCCATCACCATCTCCTGGAGTTCACTCAGACTCACGTCCATTGTGTCTGTGATGCCATCCAGCCATCTCATCCTGGGTCGTCCCCTTCTCCTCCTGCCCCCAATCCCTTCCAGCATCAGAGTCTTTTCCAGTGAATCAACTCTTCGCATGAGGTGGCCAAAGTACTGGAGTTTCAGCTTCAGCATCATTCCTTCCAAAGAAATCCCAGGACTGATCTCCTTCAGAATGGACTGGCTGGATCTCCTTGCAGTCCAAGGAACTCTCAAGAATCTTCTCCAACACCACAGTTCAAACGCATCAATTCTTCAGTCATGTCCAACTCTGTGTGACCCCAAGGATGGCAGCCCACCAGGCTCCCCCATCCCTGGGATTCTCCAGGCAACAACACTGGAGTGGGTTGCCATTGCCTTCTCCACAATGGAGCCTATAGTTATAATTATAAAAACTATTGATGGAGAGGTAGAAAGAAGAGCCCAGAAAAAGTACCTGGAGATCTGAGGGAAAGTTCTCAACCATTTAACAGGTATTTACAAGCAGTCACTATATTCCAGTGGAGAAGGCAATGGCACCGTACTCCAGTACTCTTGCCTGGAAAATCCCGTGGATGGAGGAGCCTGGTAGGTTGCAGTCCATGGGTTCACTAAGAGTCGGACATGACTGAGCGACTTCACTTTCACTTTTCACTTTCATGAACTGGAGAAAGAAATGGCAACCCACTCCAGTGTTCTTGCCTTCAGAATCCCAGGGACGGGGGAGCCTGGTGGGCTGCCATTTATGGGGTTGCACAGAGTTGGACATGACTGAAGCGACTTAGCAGCAGCAGCAGCAACCATATTCCAGAATCAGACAGATGCTATAGAAGGGACATTTAAGTCAAGCCTTACCAAGCACATACGGGGGGCAGAGTCAGGCAGAGGACATTCAGGACAAGAAAGCAGCAGCACATGAGGTTGCAGGGGAAACGTGATTTGCTCAAGTAGCTTGGGTAATGACCAGAACTGACATTCCCAGTGTCTTTTCCTTATTAATTCTTGATACTCATTCCCCTAGGACCCTATTTATTCCAATAGAGATCCTTGTCTAGATCCAAGGCTTTCAACCACAATCCAAGATGAAATTCTCTTAAAATTGCAGCAAAGTATCCATAAGTTTAACTTAAAAATTTCACGAGATTTAACTGCATTCAATACAATGAATGCTACTATTTCATTTTAAACAATGCTGCTTACAACTCACTAATACTGACTTCACCACTCGTTCATTGCTGTCTACCCCAGAAGTCTCCTGAGAGCCCTTTGGACAGCAAGGAGATCAAACCAGTTGATCCTAAAGGAAGTCAACCCTGAATATTCATTGGAAGGACTGAGGCTGACGCTGAAGCTCCAATACTCTGGCCACCTTGATGCGAAGAGCCAACTCATTCAAAAAGACCCTGATTCTGGGAAAGATTGAGGGCAGGAGGAGAAGGGGACAACAAAGGATGAGATGGCTGGATGGCATTACTGACTCAATGGACACGAGTTGGAGCAAGCTCTGGGAGATGGTGAAGGACAGGGCAGCCTGGCGTGCTGCAATCCGTGGGGTCGCAGAGAGTCAGACACACCAAGCGACTGAACAACACGACCATTTTGTAAAACTCTTACTGTTTGTCACAGTTCAAATGTGTTTTTCCCAACTGGAAGTGTATCTAATTCCTCACTGGACAGCCTAGGACGAGCCCTTTTCAGGCATATTTACTGAGCAACTGCTGCGTGCAGAGGAAACACTGTACTAGGCCTCAAGTGAGGTGTGTGAGGCTAAGCTCTCCAAAGAGCATAACCCAAAGATATTCTCAAATTTTCCTGGAAAACTTTTCCCAAACTAGACACATTCACCTCATATCTACTGAGATAGAGTAAGATTTGGATATGCAAATATTGGGAAAAGCTTCCCAGGTGATAGCAGCTTGATACTTTTACAAAATAAGTATTTGTTTCACAAAGGAACAGACAGCAGACAAGAAAAATGAAACCTCAGGTAAGCAGAGGGACTCTCACCAGTGGTCAAAAAGCCAAAGACTAGAAGCAAAGACTAGAATTCAGCTTATTGGATGCCCAGTCCATTTCAGAAAGTACCCATTAGGAAAACTCTCTCTCTTGGTGTTCCTTCTCCTTTTGTACTGACCTTTTATCAGAAATTCCCCAAGGGGGCCTTGGCTTACTCAGTGCTAATTAGATTTCCTCCACCTGCTCTGGGATTTAGAGGGCAGTGCTAATGCAGTGCCCTCCTCAGCTAACAAAGCCACTGGCATTCCCGGTATGCAGGGGCTGGCCTCCAGTTCTTTAGTCAACAGCAATTAAAGGGCTCCTATCCAAAGCTCAAGGAGGAAGACAGAAATGGGAGGGGCATTCCTCAAACCAAAAAGTCAAGTCCAGCCAAAGACTGGGATTGACTGTTACTGAAGAGCTGAGTGGAAACAGGGAAAATCTTGGGAGGTAGGAATGGAATCTGGGGGGCAAGCAAACTAACAGCTACTCATCATCCTCTCATTCCCCTAAGGAGTGCAACCAGACTGAGGGATGAAGCCTCGGGTGGACAGGAGCCCTCACCTAAAAATAAGTTATCAAGAAACATTTCCCTTTCTCGTTTCAAGAAGGGTCTGAACTGCTCAGCCAAGAACGACAACCCCTCCCTCTCCAGGCGTCATGTTTAAGTGGATGTTCAGCCACTAACTGGCAGATACAGTCTGGATGTCCAGTCATTAACTGGCCTGTGACTCTACACCAGACATAGTTTTTCTGGGTTTGATTTTTCTCAATTCTCAGAGTTGATTCTAAGATCAAACAGGAGAACACATATAAAAATGTTTTCTAAACTATAATGTGGTGCAAAAGCTTTAATATACTCACAATATAAACTCAATTAGATTCCAACATTTACTAAGGTCCTAGAACAGTGCTTATACAGATTTGGCGCACAGATGTTATAACACAAATTAGCTGTTAGATATTTAAAAAAAAAAACAAAACAGAATTCTTACGTATGTGGAAATCAGACTGGCACAGAAGATAAGGTCTCCAAAAGAATATTGTGAGTGTTAAGACAGAGTAGCACAAAGTGAGGAATAAGGAGTAATTTATCCTGCTACTAAGGAATAGTGTTTGTCTGGCCAGTCAACAGATTAACACTGCTCATTGATATAATTAATTTCCAACTGCTCTATAATAGGCTTGCTATCTGGAAAGCTAGCCATAAAAATTTGTCACCTCAAATTCTCAAAGCAAGGACTTTATGCATATTATTCTAGGCACCCCCCCCCAAATTCCCTTAAAAGATACACGCAAAAAAAAAAAAATGAGCCCATTCAGTTCTCCCATGATTCTCATCACTTCTCTTATTTTGACAGTGAAAATCCACATATACTTTGACCCAGAGATTCTACTAAAAATTGACTCTACAGCTAAATCACATATGCCTAGAAGTCACTGAAATGCAGTACTGGTGATTAAAAAGCACGCTATAATCTCAACTAAATGTATACAGACTGCTATAAAGGTAGTCACAGTATGAGCAAACACTTTAATAAAAACTGGAACGAAGCACACTATAAAAAGCAGGAATTTCACTAATTATTTGTACAAAGTAAGAGAAGCAACAGTGGGCTCGAATAGAAGGTGCTATTTCAATGAATATAGTAGTTCCCCCTTATCTGCAGTTTTACTTTTCTGGGGTTTCTGTTACCTGTAGTCAACTGTGGTCCAGAAATATTAAATGAAAATTCCAAGAATAAGCACTCCATAAGTTTTAAATTATGCACCATTCTGAGTAGCATGATGAGATCTCTGTCCTGTTTGGAATCTGCAACCATTGACAACATCTGCTTCTGAGATTCAATCACTGATGCTGTCATGGCTCGATGACTGAGGATCCCACAAAGCAAATGATCCTCTTCCTGATATATTGTCATAAGGTCAATAGTGGCCTAACGCTTTGTCACCACACCTGTGTCATTCACCTCACTTCACTTCATCTCACTTTTCCATCTCACATCATCACAAGAAGGGTAAGTACAGTATAATATATTTTCAGGGAGAGATGATATCTACATAACTTTTATTACAGTATATTATCATTGTTCTATTATATTTGTTATTGTTGTTAATCTCTTACTGTGTCAAGTTTATAAACTGTGTATACATACACAGTTGTATATGTATAGAAAAGACAGTATATATACAGTTTGGTACTATCCACAATCTCAAGTATCCACTGGGGACCTTGAAACATATTCCCCCACACATAATGGGGGACTACTGTATGTACTATATAAGGAACTATACAGAATACAAGTTATGACAAACCTAGATAGTGTATTAAAAAGCAGAGACACCACTTTGCTGACAAAGATTCGTCTAGTCAAAGCTATGGCTTTTCTAGTAGTCACGTATGGATGCGAGAGTTGGACCATAAAGAAGGCTGAGTGCTGAAGAACTGATGCTTTCGAACTGTGGTATTGGAGAAGACTCTTGAGAGTCCCTTGGACTGCAAGGAGATCCAAGAAGCCCATCCTAAAGGAAATCAGTCCTGAATATTCACTGGAGGGACTGATGCTGAAGCTGAAGCTCCGATACTTTGGCCACCTGATGTGAACAGCTGACTCACTGAAAAAGACCCTGATGCCGGGAAAGACTGATGGCAGGAGGAGAAGGGGGCAAGAGGATGAGATGGTTCTGTGGCATCAGTAACCCAATGGACATGAGTTTGAGCAAACTTAGGGAGATAGTGAAGGACGGGGAAGCCTGGTGTGCTGCAGTTCACGGGGTTGCAAAGAGTCGGACACAACTTAACAACTGAACAACATACAGAATAACAACAGAAAAGAAAAATAATAAATTGTGTAAGTTTTCATCTTCAACTTCAGGCCCTAAAAGATCATCTTCAGAGTCAGGTAAAACACCCCCAAGGCCAGGAAAACTCATCATCCCTTTTGGTCTCCAAGTGATTCTTTTAATCACTGGCACTCACTGCAGCAGAAACTTAGTCACCTCGGCTTTTAACATAGGGTTCTGTTGCCCATTAACTGGGTGTGCTTGCAGTGTATATGAACTTGATAGTTAAGTATGTGTCTCTACTACTTTTGAGCCACAACTTAGTGTAGCAACATTTAAATCTAAAATGTAATGCAATAGTAAAAAATGTACCTCTGATCAGCTAACATGGCCTATAGCTTGTTTTGGTTGCAAAAACTCTAGGATCTGAAACTTGTATCTCTGTCACATTTTGTGGGGACATTCTCCTCCATTAGAAGAATCACATCAGGACAGATTATCTTATTGTTAAATATCTTCTGCTTTGGGCCAGAAACTTTCATCTGCAAAACAGGTGCATGTGACACAAAATAAAAAGTGTTTTTGGGGGTGGGGGAGGAAAAAACACATCTTACGTGTTAGCAAATTATAGGAATAACAAAAGCATTTATCTGCACATAAAACTATACAGTTGTGAAAGCCTGAGGTTTACGAGAGCTGTGTGGAATGTTATTTGGTTAACAGTTATTCTCAGATGATGGGATTTAGGGGGTGAATTCTTGTTTTTTATTTTTTTTTCCTTTGAATTTTCCAGCATTTTTGATTAATAACAAACATTCTCCATTTTAACAAAAGTGATAACCATCCTGTCAAAAAATAAAAAATGTCATTGATCTGTAGATGCTAATACAGAGCTATTGCCATGGCTTATCTCACAGGGTTGCAGTGCACAAAGACATAAGGACTCAGAACAGTACCTGGGATACAAAGCATTCCAGTGTTACCTGTTATCATACGGTTTGGTGAAATATAACAAAATGCAAGACAGGACAATCTCAGCAAGGGTCTGGGGTGGAAAAGATACTTTTCTTTTTTAAAAAAATATTTATTTATTTATTGCCATGCTGGGTCTTTGTTGCTGGGTGAGGGCTTTTTCTAATCGCGGTGAGAGGGGACTACTCTCTAGGTGCGGTGGGTGGCTTCTCACTGAAGCGGCTTCTCCTGTGGTGGAGCAAAGGCTCTCAGACTTCAGTGGTTGTGGGGCATGGGCTTAGTTAGCTCTGCGGCCTGCGGGATCCTCCCTGACCCGGGATTGAACCCCGTGTCCTTGGCTTTGGCAGGCAGATTCTTAACCACTGGCCCACCAGGGGAGTCCCATTTATTTTTCACTGAATACCACCCTGTCCAGATTCCTCAGAAAACAGAGTTCCAGGCCAAATTCACCTGCTTCCTCAGCTGTTGAACCGTCAGAGCAGAAGCCCGGGGGAAAAAGTCTAGTGAGGCAGGGTAAGGAGGAAAGCAAACACAAGGCTATGTATTAATAAGCTGGCTACAGTTTAATATGAAAGTACAAGCAAGGGCATAATCATTCGGAATGTTCCAAGCTGAATGACACAGAACTACTGTAGCTAAGAACAGTGTCTGTGAGGAACGGAGGGGGAATGATGGGAGGAGAAAGGCAGACAGCATGTAACTCATCTGCTGGCTCCTTCCCCTCCCCAGCAGAGGTGTGAAGGGCCCCCACAGCCAGGCTGTGCTACCCCAACCCCTTGGGACAGCCCCTGGGGAAAGCACACCCAACATCTGAATGTGGAAGAACTGCTAGGAGGAGCCAGAGCCTCCATGGGTCTGGTTGGATGGAGCTCAGGCCTCGGAGGGGCCATGGCTGTCCCCACGATGGGCATGACAGAGACGTCACTCAGGGAGGTGAGACACCCAGCAGTGTTAGGAAATGAGGAGAAAGTCCCAGCAGCTGAGACTTGCCATTGAGCAGCCAAGAGAGGCCTGCAGTGGGGGAAGGGGGCAGGCAGAACCAAGGAGATCTACACTGAGTCCCACACAACACGTACATCTGTGTATAGAATGGGACTCGCACCACCATGTATATATTATTTTTAAAAAAAACACTAGAAGAAACTGTACTTAGTCTATACTCAGTGGCCTAATGGAAAGGGCAAGAACTTGGAACCGGAAAATCCCATTCACTGAGTACTTGCTGTGAAACTTTGGGTGGGTTGCTCATCCATCTAATCAGGATATTACATGGTTATTGTGAAGATTAAAAGAGCTCAGGTGGCTAAAACAGATGTTAGGCTCTGACAGACACGGCTCTGCCTCTTACATGTGAGAGGAGGATCCTTTTCCTTCTTTCACGGAGCCTTCCTCCATGCTCCTCCAGGGGACCTCAGGTTACACGACCAACATCATTCTACTTAGCATTATTTATATTATGATCATTCACTACCCTGGAAGCTCCTTGGGAAGTGGGTTATTATTGGATTCTCTAGTGTTCCCTTTTGGGGTCCAGCATAGCTATGCTCACCTGGGGTGGGGTGGGGGGCAAGTACATGATTGCTGAATGAAGCAGAACTCCAAACACCAATTCTTAAGGGAGACAACTTTTGTTATGGCTATTAGTAAAGTCACGGAAAGGATCCAGGTGACTTTTTAAACATAGTCTAACATCTGCTCTGTCTAGAAAGGTAGGCAAAAATAAAATCGAAGGCTTTGAAGTCAGGCAGATTTGCATTCAAATCCCTGTACCATCCCTACAAGGGTGACATTTGGGTAAGTGACACAAATCCTCTAAAACTTTAGTTCCCTTAAACATAAAATGAGGACCCTACCGCATTTAATAGACTTATTGTAAGAACTGAAATTACATAATACAAACTGCCTCGGGATACCCTTATCCCCCTACATTCACCCTGACCAAGGCTGCATAGTCCTACAGCTCCTAAGAGGTATCATCCTTTTCCTAACCTCCAAGGCACTGTTCTGCAGGAGAGACTCCATGAACCCAAGTGAGAGAATGATTTGTACAGCTATAATGATGACACAGTTTCTTTCCACTATATTCGAAGACTCATTCATTCATTTGATGAACCTATATCCTCTGGGAGGCTCCAAAGGAAGGACACTTGAGCCCTGCAAACAGCATCCTTCCACTTGTTTCCTTCTTTTCTGAAAACTTACCGTCAGAGAGAATAAATGGCCTGTCGTCCTTTTTAGGAAAAAGAAACTACTTTGAATTACTACTGGCATCTTCCAGGATATTGATTACCTTCACTGGTAGTGGTGCTGTTACAGATTATACAGACAGCAGAAATACAGCAGAGTCAGGTTCATTCTGTGTTTTGAACCTTTTGGTACAAGCTGACTTTCGGAGCACCACGGTTATTTCTGCATTCAAAGCAGCAGCAGAAAGGGGAGAGCTTTCTCAGCTGGTTAAGGATGAAAGTCACCAGCAGCAAAGACAGAAGGACCGTAGGTCCCTAAAGACTCAATGGATCCATTAGACCAACCCTGGATTCCAATCTCTGAGCTTCTTTTACATGAGAGAGTAACACTGGTATGTTTAAGCTGCTGTGGCCAAGTTTCTCTTACTAGCAACCAAAGAATTCTAACTTACTGAATGGTGGTCCACCATGTGGGCACCATCCACATAGGTACACACAGGAAAATCACCAGGTACAGGTAGTCAGGCAAATGTCCTAAGATATAACTAAATGGCTTCACTTATTTATTTATTTTGTGGTGGTGGTGGTGAAGTGGAAAAGAAGAGATTTTTGGTATGGCTAACAGGTATCTGCTTTTTTTTTCCTCTTCTTTTCATTCAACACACTTTTACTAAATGTCAGCTCGGTGCCAGGCTTTGTACAAAATATCATCCTTTGTAGGTTGACAAAATGCTTTCACATCAGCCACTCTGTTGTAGCTCCTACCCTCCTGCCTTTGCTTTAGACCTGCCAGGGACACTCACTGGAGGTGCTGAGAAAGTAACAGCATCTATGACCCCTGCTGTGGATTGTAGCTGCAAGCACAAAGGCAATAAATAAGAAAGACACTGAAGTCTTAGTTGACAATATGGTAACAATGCTTCAAATAAATCTGACCAGTTCCTTAAGGTTCAACACTGGATACTTAAACTGTGTTATTCCACTAGTGGCCCTAGGGTTAGGCCCACTCTATCCCTCTAAATAAAAAACTCTGAGAAGGAAAAGAATAATTCCTCATTTTCCAGCTACTTGCCTAAAGAGAAAAACTAGAGCAAAGAAAGGGACAAAAACCCAGCTACAATGGAGAGTGATATGTGTAACCTGAATAAATCCTAACAATCTAAGTGCCCTAGTCCTGGGCAGAATGGCATTTACAGATATTCCAGCAATCAAAGGTTAAAAAAAAATAATCTCAGTCTTTACTTGTCAATGGGTATAACCCATCATTTTATCTTCTCATCATCAATTGCTACAATTGCTCAGGATGTCTCACTTACCGGTCTACCTACCCCAACCTTCTACACCCAGTCTTAAATCTGTATTCTTCTCTTTCCTCTTTATCTTTCAACTCTTTTCTATGGAGATTCAGTGTGTCTTTCTGATTTTTACATTTTTATCCCTTCAGTTTATTAGAACAAAGTTGAGTTCTGAGAGAAGACCCAGAAAACAAGAATGTGTCCACTTCAGCAACCAGGGAGAGAGTGGTGGGGAAACTATCAATACTGATGTGAATAACTGTTCTGTTACCCATCCTATACAGTCAGATCTGAGGCTGCCAGGTGGTTGTCACGACTCCCTCCAATCAAATTAGGGACCCGAGGTCATAAAACAGAAAAGGCCAAAGCTTCTAATCACAGCGTTTAAAATTCTTTAGTGTATACTGAAGGGGCCCAAGACAAGGAAAACTTTCAAAAACATAAACAATACTTAGTACATGTAAACTGTTTAGAATGCAATGCCTGGCATGGCACTCAATTAATGGAGCTATTATTATGGTTTACGGTAACTAGATCCTTTCTATCTCCAGCTCCTCTGTTGTTAGAGTATCCATACATATTTCTATAACAGATTTACTATGTTATGTAATACAACCATCCCTTGGTATCCGGGAGATTGGTTCCAGGAGCCATCAGTTCAGTTCAGTTCAGTCGCTCAGTCATGTCCGACTCTTTGCGACCCCATGAATCACAGCACGCCAGGCCTCCCTGTCCATCACCATCTCCCGGAGTTCACTCAGACTCACGTCCATCGAGTTGGTGATGCCATCCAGCCATCTCATCCTCCATTGTCCCCTTCTTCTCCTGCCCCCAATCCCTCCCAGCATCAGTCTTTTCCAATGAGTCAACTCTTCACATGAGGTGGCCAAAGCACTGGAGTTTCAGCTTTAGCATCATTCCTTCCAAAGAACACCCAGGACTGATCTCCTTTAGGATGGACTGGATGGATCTCCTTACAGTCCAAGGGACTCTCAAGAGTCTTCTTGGAGCCCTAGTGGATACAAAATCTAGGGATACTCACATTCCTTACATTCAATGGAGAATTACAATGAATATAGTTGGCCTTCAGAGTCTGTGGGTTTTTTCCACAGATACTGAGGGGATACTGAGGGGCGACTACCGCTCAATCTAAGGAGTGTGGTGGACTTGACAGCTCCCCTAAAGCCAGGCTCTTTTAATGCTTCTTTGCTGCCCCAGCCCAGTGCAGGGCCTGACACAGCTGGCATCAACACCTGCTTGTTGAAGGACTTGCTTTTGTTAAGTGAAACATTCCAGGCCCAGTTGGCTTCCCATGAGACCCCTTGGCAGAGATTTGATACATCATGAGGTCCGACTGAAGTAACACCATACTAAAGCATAATCAGCAGACCAACCTTGGTCACACATTCCAACCAATGACTTAAAAAGTTGATCCCAATTTGGTCTTATAACCTCAAAACACCAACCTTCTAGATAGAGATTTTCCACACACATGACTCCCCCGGGTGTCTTTCCACCCTCAAGACTTCCTCATTGGCTCTCAGAGAAAAACAAAATTTTAAAGACCAGGGTCTATGACACAAATAATCTTGTATTTATGACAGGTGCGGCTTTTGTTGTGCTGTTTCTGGACTCATTATAAAATGATGTCCCTGTCAACAAATACTTACAAAAATGAAAGACCTGAGTGGAGGGTAGATGTGAAGCCCTGAGTTCGAGTTTCAGGTCTGCCACTCATCAGATGTGTCAGTCATCATATCTCACTAATCATCTTTTCCTTAATGTGTAAAATGATGATTCATTCAAATATTTGACAAATGCCTATTATCCACTAGACACTATTCTGAGTGCTAAAAATACAAAGATGAATAAGAATATCCCTGTCTCCCAGGTTTTGATAATTGTATTGGAGTTGGAGAGAGATTGTATGCAACAATAATACAGTGTGGTAAGTACCATAATTTGAGGACACAGTTCTACAGAAGTACAAAGGTAAGACTCATTATTTCCTCTGAGTGGGTGGTAGACACAACAGGATTCTAAGAACTAAGGGGGAAAAAAAACATGCTAGGGCTTCATTAATTCTGTGCATATACACCAGGTAAAGGGGTGGTGAGGAAAACCAGTGCCAGAATGCAGTTGCTAAGCTGGATCTCAAATGAAGAACAGATCAAACCCATTCAGATATTGCTTTAATTGCAGTGTATACTGAAAATTCTATTTCACACACAGGGACATGTGTAACAAAGGGAAGATCATAAACCATACAGTTGCCAATATTCAAGCATTTGACTTAAGCTACTATTATGAAAGATTCTCATCCATCATATTAGCTTTTTAAAATCAAAGGCTACAACTATTCACTTTGATTTTAAAGTAGTCTGACTTTTGTCTTTTAATCCAGACACAGTTTGAAGGATCCAAGGCTCTGCCTCTGTATAAATGTCTCTACAGTCTCACAGACATGGGAAATGTTTTTGTTGTAAAATGCTTCATATGGAAAAAGTGTTTAACTGTACAGCAAATATGTGATAAAATGACAAAGACAGAGGCAACAAGAGACCAGTAATCATTAACAACTTAACGACATATAGCGGTATCATTCCAAATGTGGCCACTGATAAAGAGGCAAAATCTTCAGATTGATCGATTATGAGTTTCAGATCCAATCCTAGAAATCACGTACAAATATATGAGCTAAAGTGAGAGGCAGAGAAAGGGCCCCAGACCTGGGCCACCCCAAAACCTGTGAAGCTTATGGAACCAGTGAGTGGTGTGTCTCCATTGCTCTCTTTGACTCAGTGATTGGGGCTCCAGATTTTCTTTGGGAGCCTTGCAACCCTGAAATCCTGCGAGGATGTCCTAGCTCTTCATTTAGGGAAGTGTCTTCCATTCAGAAGCCACACACACAGACCCTCTTACCACATACTGTCAGACACTCCCAGTCCTCATATCACCATTTTGCCAAACCACCATCAGTACCTTGGAGGAAGTGACCACTGTGCCCTCCAGACTCATGCATTTACCTTAGTCTGATGGATCTGACAAGGGAAGCTTATTTAAACTCACATGTTTAAAAGATCAGTATGTAGTTATGATAAAGGGACATATGAGAAAAATGTTAATAGTAGGTGTGTAAACAGGACCAGACAGGCAGGGAGACTGTTCTCCCTTTAGAGCTGTGCTCCCTGGATCACAGCAGTTTATTGCCTTAGACTATATACTAAGGTGTGTTTGCTTCTTTGAGAGCTCAATGCATACACCCCATATATGAATCCAAGTAACAAAATGAAGATTCCTTAAGTGGAAAATCTGCCTTTTTTGGCACTAACCACAAGAGTCCACTAAAAATAACACACTTTAATAAAGAGACCTAAGACTGATACAGTACTTGCAGGTACTCTAAGTGCTTTATGTATTAGCTTATTTAATCCTTGCAACTAACCCTATGAACGAGGTTCTGTCATTAGCCTCATGTCATGGATGGATATGGAGAAGGCAATGGCGACCCACTCTAGTACTCTTGCCTGGAAAATCCCATGGACAGAGGAGCCTGGTAGGCTGCAGTCCATGGGGTCACTGGGAGTCGTACATGACTGAGTGACTTCATTTTCACTTTTTACTTTCCTGTGTTGGAGAAGGAAATGGCAACCCACTCCAGCGTTCTTGCCTGGAGAATCCCAGGGATGGAGGAGTCGTGTGGGCTGCAGTCTATGGGGTCGCACAGAGTCAGACATGACTGAAGTGCCTTAGCAGCAGCAGCATGGATGGATAAACTGAAGCACAAAGTATGCTGTCTCGCGTTGGTAGTTAGTGGGATTCAAATACAGGCCATCCAGCTTCTGCTACAACTTTTTTGCTACTTAAGTAAAAGGCTGTGTTCAGAAATCTGTTTTCCAGTTTTAGGTCAATATCCAAGCATTTAATTTTATTTCAGGGGGAACACATTCTTTGTCTACTATGGGATGAGACAAGGATGTCCTACAGGTCTGGAAGAACCTCGGTTCCAAGTTATAGACCCTTGTTTCTTTTCTTTTTGGCTGTGCTGTATATCTCGTGGGATATTAGTTTGCCAACCAGGAACTGAAGCCAGTGGTGAAAGCACAAAGTTCTAACCACTGGACAACCAGGGAATACCCGCCCCACTCACCCAGGTTTCAAGTTCGACCCCAGGCTCCTGACAAGGGAGAGATGGAGTGGGTGTCCAGGGGAGGACGGGGAATGACATGCCGGCCAGGAAAGTGTAGCTTACTTCACTCTGAAAGCATGCTACACTTTGGAGAAAGAGGACCCAGCTTTGGCTCCTGGCTCCGGCACCTGGATGTTTGGCGGTCCAAGGTGGTCAGTTTCTTAGCCTGCACATGTTTCTGGATAAAATGGCAGTATTATCTACCTCGCAGGATTATACTAAAGATTTAATGAGAGGTAATAAACTAACGTTCAAGCTGGTTTTAGAAAAGGCAGAGGAACCAGAGATCAAATTGCCAACATCCACTGGATCATGGAAAAAGCAAGAGAGTTCCTAAAAAACATCTATTTCTGTTTTATTGACTATGCCAAAGTCTTTGACTGTGTGGATCACAATAAACTGTGGAGATCACAATAAAATTCTGAAAGAGATGGGAATACCAGATCACCTGACCTGCCTCTTGAGAAATCTATATGCAGGTCAGGAAGCAACAGTTAGAACTGGACATGGAACAACAGACTGGTTCCAAATAGGAAAAGGAGTATGTCAAGGCTGTATATGGTCACCCTGCTTATTTAACTTCTATGCAGAGTACATCATGAGAAACGGTGGGCTGGAAGAAGCACAAGCTGGAATTAAGATTGCCAGGAGAAATATCAATCACCTCAAATATGCAGATGACACCACCCTTATGGCAGAAAGTGAAGAGGAACTAAAGAGCCTCTTTATGAAAGTGAAAGAGGAGAGTGAAAAAGTTGGCTTAAAGCTCAACATTCAGAAAGCTAAGATCATGGCATCTGGTCCCATCACTTCATGAGAAATAGATGGGGAAACAGTAGAAACAGGGTCAGACTTTATTTTTCTGGGCTCCAAAATCACTGCAGATGGTGACTGCAGCCATGAAATTAAAAGGTGCTTACTCCTTGGAAGAAAAGTTACGACCAACCTAGATAGCATATTCAAAAGCAGAGACATTACTTTGGCGACTAAGGTCCGTCTAGTCAAGGCTATGGTTTTTCCAGTAGTCATGTATGGATGTGAGAGTTGGACTGTGAAGAAGGCTGAGCGCCGAAGAATTGATGCTTTTGAACTGTGGTGTTGCAGAAGACTCTTGAGAGTCTCTTGGACTGCAAGGAGATCCAACCAGTCCATCCTGAAGGAGATCAGTCCTGGGTGTTCTTTGGAAGGAATGACGCTAAAGCTGAAACTCCAGTACTTTGGCCACCTCATGCGAAGAGTTGACTCATTGGAAAAGACTCTGATGCTGGGAGGGATTGGGGGCAGGAGGAGAAGGGGACAACAGAGGATGAGATGGCTGGATGGCATCACTGACTCGATGGACCTGAGTCTGAGTGAACTCCAGGAGATGGTGATGGCCAGGGAGGCCTAGTGTGCTGCGATTCATGGGGTCACAAAGAGTCGGAAACGACTGAGCGACTGAACTGACTGAATAGACTAATACACGCACAAGTCACTTACTACATAGTAAGTGAACTGTAAGATTCACACTGAACCTCCTTCCCTACTTTCACATTTCTTGCTTCCCACTCTGATTAGAGAGAGGAGGAGAATAAATCTGCTTAGGAAGAAAAGCAAGACTGAATAATTATGGACACTTGTTTTACTATTCAGCACCATTTGGGAAAACCTGCTCATGCAGTGAGGACATGAACTTGGTGGCGTGGCCACTCACACCCCGCCCCACCTACAAGGGAAGTGTTCAACCAAGTTCTCCAAAACCTGGCCGCAGCCCGTGATCCATATTAATATGACACAAGGTGTTAGCATTCTTCCCCAGGACTTTTTAATTTGGAGTTTCAAGAACAGGGACCTTGCCTTTTGGGTCACAGAGACAGGAGTGCTAGAGGCTGCAGGTGACTTTCTTGCTTATGACTTAGAGAAAAAAAATCCAACCACAGACAAGCAGTCATGAGACACGGGGGGAGCCCTGGGGCACTGAAATCTGACTGCGGTAATCAAGCCCTCAGAGTTGCCCAGGCATCCAGAACATGTCCTTCAATTTTCTGAGCTTCCTTAGTACCTTTCTAGCTTTCTGCTTAGGTTTGTCTCGGGTAGTTTCTGTCATCAGTCATTTAGAAAGTCCTTAAAGCATTACTTCATATATTATGCCAGACTTTCTGCAAGGTGCCCTATGAACTCCCATGCAATCTTCACAGCAGCCTGACAGGGAGGCACTGGTTCTTTCTCCCTTTTCACTCCAAGGGCATATCCACAACAGCGGGAACCTCTTTGTAAGCCTAGGGTCAGAGTACAGATTGATAGCTAACTCTCTGTAACCAAATCACACCCACACACCATACCAACCAGAGCTTATTCAGATTGCACGTCCTAGGTCATATCCCCAATTCAAAATAATCATGGTGGCCGGGGGAATGGAACTTTCTGACTGGCCAAACCTTAATTAAGGGTGGAAGGAGCCAGCATCCTCAGAGTCACACAGAAGTCTTAACAGAAATTAAGGCACTGCTATGATGGAGACAGGGGAAGTAGATTCAGGGGAAGCAGTCAGCAAGTGTTCACTACATACTTAAAAGGAAAAAGAGAATAAAAATGTTTTTAAGGTGATTTAGATTTCTGAACTATCTGATCAACAACTCCCTCTGCTCACATTACTGTCTCTTGTGATCTCATACTTCCTTAGTCTAATTTAGCACTGTTTTCCTTCTGAGGCTTCAACTATTCTCCACAGAGAAGCTAGTTTACCAGTGACTCTCTAAACACTCATGAGTACCAAATTGAAATGTGGATTTGGTGAGATTATCAAGAGATCTCAAGGTGCTTTCCAGAAGCTATAACACTAAAACCTGATTAAAAGCATGTCCCATTTGACTCAATAAAATGTCCTTGGCTGTCTCCTTGCCTTGGCTTCCTCCTTAGTAAGCATAAACCTGAAATTACAGGAAAATCAGGCTTCCCTGGTGGCTCAGTTGGTAAAGAATCTGCCAGCAATACAGGAGACTGCCTGTTAAATTACTAAAGGATAACTTTGAACTTGTGGAGGCTTTATTTTATGCTTTGTTGGGTCAGGGCTATTTCAGTATTATGTTTATCAGTCCCCAAAGGTGCCCTTTGTCTGGGGATATAATCTTTAATTCTAAACTGCAGCCCTTCTAGGGTTTCATTGAAAAGTTTCAAGTCTTTATCATACCCTCCAACCTGACGTATCTCTGCTATGTATGAAACCTCTCCTGTGTTGAGAAGCAGCCGAAATCTCAGTTCAGTTCAGTTGCGCAGCCGTGTCCGGCTCTTTGCGACCCCATGGGCTGCAACACACCAGCCTTCCCTTCCATCAGCGATTTCAGTCTTCCAGTCGTGGTTCCCTCCCAGGTCCTGAAATGCTTACTTGGTGGTGGTGGTGATCTAGTCGCTCAGTCATGTCCGGTTCTTTTGTGACCCCATGGACTGTAATCCGCCAGACTCCTTCGTCCATGGGATTTTCCTGACCCAGGGACTGAACCTGTATCTCCCGCACTGCAGGCAGATTCTCTACCACTGAGCCACCTGGGAATAACAAAGCCTCACTTCTCCAAGTACAATTCGGAGGTCATCCAAATATGTGAGGGATGTTTATATGCATAGGCTCTATTGCTCCCGTCTTCGAAGATTTTCCCTTTCAATTTCCAGCTGTTTTGTCAACCCCAAAGTCTTCAGGTAAAGAGTACAGCTTTCTATCTGAGTTCCAGCCACCCTGCCTTGTGCCTCCTGGGAGATAATAAAACCCTCAGAAGAAAACCCCCGTGACTGTGGCTCTCACTCACGCTTTGGATCTCTCCCTTATTTCGGGAGTCAAACCCTCTCTCATTTTTGTCTACTCTGGTTTCTTTTCAGTGACATCGGATGATAGTTTTCATATAGTTTCTTAAGAGCTTATAATTTTTTTAACTTCTTATTTTGCATTGGGGTATAACGATTAACAATGTTGTGATGGTTTAAGGTGAATGGTGAAAGAACTCAGTCATTCGTATTCATGCCCCTGTCCTCCCCCAGCTGCCACATAACATTGAGCAGAGTTCCCTGTGTTCCACAGTAGGTCCTTGTTGTTTATCCATTTTAAATATAGCAGTGTGTACATGTCCATCCCAAACTCCCTATTAGAGCTTATAATTTTTTTTTCCTGCAGAAGATTTAATCTCATACAAGGTACTTTACCATTACTGTAATTGGAACTTCTTCCACTCAACATTTTAGGAAGAAAAGCTCCACACTCCTGCAAGAAAAACCATCTTCAATCCAGACATGCATAAAAACTGTACGGAGAGAAAGTGTTTCAGGCACTCAGACCATACATCACTTAGTCACCTGACCGCTTAATTCCTTCAGAATGCTTTTTTCACTCTTACCTCACTCAGTTAATATGAAATACCCCGCTCAAGCTTCCTGTTTTTAAAAACCTGGCCGTGTCAGGGCTCAGTTGCGGGACCTGGGATCTTTTGCTGTGGTGCACGGGCTTCTCTCTAGTTGTGTCGTGCAGATTCCAGAGCGTGTGGGCTCTGTAGTGTGTGACACATGGGCTTGAGCTGAGGTGTGCAGGCTCAGTAGCCCCTTAGTTAAATTCCCTATGCCCCGTCACCTCTTCATGTCCTACCACACTCCCCGTACTTGGGTGCTCCAAATGCTCTTTTACCCCAAAGCCACTGCCCTGGAGGGTCCTTCTTCCTGAAAATTCCTATTCCAGGTAACTGAGAGGTTTCTTCCCGCCTTTTGGTTTTTGTTCAGATGTCAGTTTCTCGGTCAGAGGCCTTCTCTTTCTTAAACACACGTCCCCCTCTGTGCTTTGCTTTTGCCTTCACTGCCCCTGTGCGCCTCCTCCCTGGTGAACTGAAGCCCCTCTGTCAGGCACTTTGTCTCTTTCAGTTCCATGCTTGGTGTCTAGAACATGGCTGTATACATAGTAGGTGTTTACTAGGTATGTTTTCATAAAAAAGCACTACATTTCATTATTCATGTATAGTGTATATGCTTCTTCAAAGGCAGGGAACTTCTTCTATACTGCTGTATCACTAACACCTCCTACTGAGGCCTTAAATACAGTAGGGACTGTCTACTGAACTAATTTAATAGGACCAGATATAAGACAGCACGCAAATGCCAAGTGACACCCAGATGTTTTATGATGCCTTCATTTGTGGCTTTCACTATAGATGTTTTGCAAAGATATACTCCATTCCTGACTTATACTCTTACCTTCCACTACTATGGTCATTTATTCTTCCAGCCAACACATATGTCTAATACAGTGAAAGAAAGTGGTGAATGGGGGTATCCAAGGCACTGACAGTGTAAAAGCGTAATGACAGCGCATCTGGGGAATGGAAAACAAGTTGGAATCAAAAAGACAGACAACCAATAAAGATGAAAATGAAGGGAGTAAGCAGAATTAGAGTAGATGTTTCTAAGGATCTTGAATTCTTAGAAGCAGAGAGAGATTTTACTTTAGATGTTAAGTAAGGAACCTGTATAAAAATGCAAGGAAAATCATTAAGATGACAGAAATAGGACGCGTGTATTCCAAACTATGGGAGGAAGAGAAAGAGAAAGGAAGGAAATCAGGTGAATTCAATGGAAGGGGGAAAAAAAGAAAAATAGACCAGCTCGTCTCTGGGCTTGGCTTTGACCAGCGAAGCAAAGGTTTCTTGTTTCTTTTCTGTCTTTGTATATAGCTTTACGGTTCTGAAGTAAAATGCGCGTTTTAGACTCACATGTCCATACGTTAGCTTCCATCTGTTTCGGCTGAGAAAGGCTTCTGTGAGGGCCTCAGGTGCGCCCTGGTATCTGCTGGCCTGTGCGCTCCACTTGTACATCAGGCAACTAAGTGCCGTCTAAGGACCGTGTTAGTCGGCTCTGTCGTGTCTGACTCTTTCTGCAGCCCTATGGACTGCAGCCTGCCGGCTCCTCTGTCCATGGGACTTCCCAGGCGAGAACCCTGGAGTGGGACTGCCATTCCCTTCTCCAGGGGATCTTCCCAACCCAGGGATCAAATCTGGGTGTCCTGCACTGCAGGCAGGTTCTTTACCATCTGAGCCACCAGAAAAGCCCTTGAAACCTTGGGTCCTGGCTTAAAAATGAAAAAAAAAAAAAAAAGACACTGCAGAGCCAAATGTAACAAATGGAGAAGGAGGTGGTTCCTAGATAATTAATTATAATCCATGCCTCAGGGATGCAGAGCAAAGGAAAGAGGGCAACAGAATCAGCTTGTTCTGGAAAAGCTTATTCTTGGGGAGAGAAGACCCTGTAGGGAAGGAACAGGAGTAAGATACTCCCCCATGTATCTTGCTTTTCCAAGGACTTCTGCCTTGACTCCTTCCCTCTCGCCCTTTCTCTCTGCTTTGACTAAGATCGGCAAAAAAACTGATTAATGATCAACGAGGCATAACTGGAGACAGGTGACCTAGGAGCCTTTAGATGTGCCTGATAAGGAGCAAGCCACAGTGGCCTCTTCGGGGAGGAGACCGGCCCTGAGATGCCCCCATCTTCAGGTCACTGGGTCCAAGTCTTGCTCTGGAATGTCAGATCTAACTTCCTTGCTATATTTCCCTGCTACATTAGTAGACATTCACACTATTATTCACACATTAGTAGACTTCACCTATTTCAGAATACAAGAACACACAGCAGGTCCCATATTAGTACTGGAGACAGAATTATCCTGATGCTGTACCATGTCTGGACATGTCTAAACTATAAACACATCTATCTGGCAACAAAACATGATAACTCTTCCAAGACTGCAAAAACAGTGAATGTTTTTTCTGGGACCTCTGTTCACTCTGACCATGAGCTAGCTCTGCAAAGCATGGTCCACAACCCTGTATCTGTATTTTGGATATAACCAGGAGAAGTAGAAATAATGAAAACAATGGAAAGAGCAGTGAACAAAACCAGAAGTCCCAAGCCTGCCACTGACTAGCTGGAAGGCTGGGAAGGAGCTGATTTCTCTGAATCTCAACTTTCTCCTATTAAATAGGCCAAAGATTAAGCACTGAAGATATATTGCAATGCTCTATACATGTTAATTCCTCCTGTCAAAAGTGTTATTAATCAAAGACAATATATACAGAGTGCTTAATAAGTGCCACTTAGTAAGGCACTATTCTAAGCGCTTTGCAGTTACTCTTCTCAATAAGGCAGGTGTTACTATCTCAATTTCACAGATGAGCAAATTGATTCAGGGAGGTGAAGAAGCCTGCCCAAAGTCACAGAGCTTGTAAGGGGAGGATCTGGGCCTAGAATCTAAACAGTCCGTCTCCAGGATGTATACTTATTTCTGAATACTGGTCCGGCTGCTTCTACCACCATTTGAACTTCAAAAAGCTATCATATTTCATTAATTCTAAAATCTTTTCTTCCTTAAACATTTTAACTTCAAAATCAGAATGTTTCTTACAGGCAAGCTACAGTCAAGACACAGCTGTCAACAAGAATGTACTTGGTTGTTATTTTTGGTGGTGTGACCACATCGGTACAACTCTGAACAAATAACTCAAGGTCCATTTCAGGGAGAAATGTGAATTTCAGTAGTTGTGAGAAGACTTTGTTAAGATTTTCCAGTAAGCTCAAGAAGGTGCCAGCACTGAAAATGGCAGAATACATGTCAGGGACTTGGGAGAAAAAATGATGAAACATTTTAAGACAAGTTGTACTATCAGTGCTCTTGATGACTCAGAGGACAACTATCAAGTAGCAAAATACGTATAAGTCGAAAAGCGATTCAAAGCTGGAACTGAATATCAGAAAGTTTTAGGAATCCTTTACCATATAATTCAGATATATTTTTCTTTTATTATGCAAGAGAGTAACACACTATAAATCCATGTCCAAGTAAGTCTAAGAGTGCTCTTTTAAAAAGGCATTTTCTCATAAAATAAAATGCATAAAATAACAATGTATACTTAAATATATACCATCTCACACTAAAGGAACACTGAATAATAACGTTTTAAAGGCCTCATTTGAAAACTGGGATGATAAAATGCAAAGAAAACACAAATAACACACAGCATTCAAAGGCCTTCTACAGACCGACCAAACCCACCTTTGCCAGTCCTGTGTCCTCCCACTCTCCTGAATGGGCTACATATCAATTATTATATATGTGGTTCCTTGAAGTCTGCCTAACCCTTTTTACTTCTGTGCCTTTAAACTGTTTCTTCCACTGAAAATGTTCCACCCCTGACCCATCTAAGACTCCTTATTTACTAAAAAGTGACTTTGAACAGTTCCTTTAATCTCTTAATTCTTCAGTTTTCTTATCTCTGAAATGGGAACCTAACTCTAGGTTTGATCTAAGGATTTAGTGAGCTAATGCATGTAAAGTGCTTAACACAGTATTTAATTAATTTGTAGCCAGGCAGCATCATATGTGCCTGGAGGCTGAGTTTCAACACTGAACTGGTCTTAGGCACACAGTATACTTAACAGCAATGCCAGAACAAGAACCAAAACTTCCTGGTGCCCAATCCAGAGTTCTCTTTAGTTTAAGAAATGGCTCCCCTTCCCTCCTTGCCAATCCCAAACATTGATAGACTGGTGAGCAAGGTTCTTCTATTTTTCTAGAAGCCTGTTGTTCCTCCCGCTCCTTTCCCTTTATCAGATGTCCTAAACATGATAAAAGGTAAAAGAAATTTGAAGGGTTCCACGTTTAAACACGCTGGACCATGCATGAAAAAGTTAAAAGGGTTTATCTTTCAGAGCCTTTGGTGTGGTTACACACACAGTCTCCAAAAAAAGAGAAATACTGTGTGGAATGTTTCCCAAGTTTTGCGATCCCCAAACCAAAGGCTGTTGCATCACATATGTGAGGTCAGGCTATTAAAACCTATGCACACACCTTCACAGTTTCCAGGGTCCCCAGAGAATGAAAGCTCTAATTCCCTAACATAACACACGAGTCCTTAGAACATGACCCCATCGACCTTGTAAATCCCACTACTCCTCCCTCATATCAGCTCCATTCCGATCATTCCAGCACATCAGGGGCCAGTTTCACAAGGTCTCCCTCTGGCTGAAAGACCTTTCTTCTCCTCTTTCAGTCAGGTCCCTTCACTGAGACCTTCTCTGATCATTTTCACTCACTTAACTGGACCCTCCACTATTCTCACACAGCACTTTGCTGATGTCTGTACTGCAGCACTTTCTCAGTGGATCTCAATTAGTGGTTGGTTGATCAATTTCCTTCTAATCCAGGCTCTTGAAGGCCAAAAACCGTACTGTTTACATCCCCAGTGAGAGGCATCCCGCAGACACTCAGTATAAGCCTATACACTCCCTTAACCCTCTTCTGCTGGGACCTCCATATTCCAAGAGCCACAAAAAGGAAGACTCGAGTTATGTTTTTTTTCACAGCACAATTCACGGGGATACTTATATTTTTAGGTCTAATGGACTTTCCAAGAACAGCAGTTAAGTAAGTCTTTGTGTATTGCACAACTCCTACACAGAACTAAGTCATCATTCGTGCAAATCGACCCAATCCTTCCTTTTTGCAGTCAGTTGTCATTGTGAGCCTCCCTTAGACTTAGCTACTACAAATTTTTTTACAGCTCAAAACACTGGAAAATACTCTTCCTCCAATTTTAATAAAGTCCCTGTAGATTTGGGAGCAGAAAACATTTGATTTATTTGTGTCTACTAATAATCAGGAATTCCGATAGGATCCATGGTTATGAGACCAAAACTAGTGGTTATGAGCCACGATTCTTCTACTCACAAAGTTTTGTGCTTCTCAAATTCTCTACATGAATGCTTTTCAAAAAATACATTTAATGTAACTTTGATCTGACTTTACAAACAGGCTTCCAGAAAAGGCAGTAGGTCATTTAGGGAATTCTACCATTTCCATGGAAAGCAGGAAGAAGATAAATAATTCACAGACTGAAACACTGAAGACACTGGTGGTCCAGTGGTTAAGAATTTGCCTTCCAATGCAGGGGACATAGGTTTGATTCCTGGTCAGGGAACTAAGATCCCACATCCCACGGGGCAACTAAGGCCGTGTGCCACAGCTAGAGAAAGCCTGAGCACTGCAATGGAGATCCAGAATAGCCATTAAAAAAAAAAAAAAAAACACACACTAAATTTAGCACAAGAAAAATCTCAGCTAGAAGAAAAGTAATCAACTTCCTCTTCTTTTCCTCACACCAAAAGGGCTCTGACTACTCCTTTTTTGATACAATCCCTTGGGTGTCTTCTCTAGATGTACAAGCACTGGTCAAGATTTCCAGGTACACACTTTCTGAAATACGCATTTCTAAAGTCTGGGGTTCTATATTCTCTCTCTTCATTGATGATAGCAAACTACACTGAGCATCATATTCCCAAGCTCTCACCAAGTTCATGTTACTAAAATATTTCCCACCAGGGCAGAATTAAGCCCATAGCAACAGCCAGTTTAGAAAGCAACGTTGTAACATGGCCAGAAAAGGACATGCTGAATAGCTTGCTTCTTATACAGCCAAGCACCAAAAAATTTCAGCTGAAATCTACCTTCATGCCCATATTCTGCCACTGTCAGGTTGTATAATGTTAGCCAAGACATATTTACACAGAAGTTGCTGCTGCTGCTGCTGCTGCTGCTGCTAAGTTGCTTCAGTCGTGTCCGACTCTTCGCGACCCCATGGACAGCAGCCCACCAGGCTCCTCCGTCCATGGGATTTCCCAGGCAAGAGTACTGGAGTGGGTTGCCATTGCCTTCTCTGATGGAAGCAGCAGGGGGGAGACGGACCAATCTGCTGGGTACCTGAGGCTCAGAGAGATTAGATAAACTGTCCAAGGTCATATTGTTATTAAACAGTAGAGCCAGGATCCAAACTCGGACTAGTCCCACAAACACATGTGTTTATTCTATACCGACTGGCCAGGCTGCTTGGGGCCAAAAATCTGCTTCCCTTCTTTTCTAATGGAGAAGACTTAGCAAATTTCCTAAGTTTCCCTATTTCTCAGTTCCTTATCCATAAAATAGAGAAAATAAAAGTGCCTATCTCTTAGGGCTGCTGTGAAGATTAAATGAGATAATATGTAAAAAATACATAGGAAATGCTCAGAACAATATCCCATATACATAAGAACAGACAAGTCTATCCGTGAACAGGCAAATCCATATAAATATTTTATATACATACCTACATATACATATGTGTGTGTTTGGCTCACAATATATTTTCAGAAAATAATTTCTTTCCTCTTGACTCAATCCTCTCTACCAATCTTCTGCTCTCAGAGCTATGGACATGCTTAGAGAACATAACTTCATGGTAAGTAATGCAATAATCCTACTCCCACAACTAGTCTTGCTTATTTTTGCTTTAAAAAAAAGAAAAAAAACTTAACTCTTACCTTGCCTTAACGCATACTTCTTTGAGCAGAAAAAGAATGAGAAACTCCACATAACAGAGACATGAACTAGGGGTCTTGGTCAGAAAAGAGTTTTCCTCTTACTATCTAGTTGAGAAGAATAAGGATGCTAATATAATTCAAATCAATGTTTAACGGGCATATGTGAAGCATAAGCTCTGCTGTGCTGTGTTCAGGTGTGTCCGACTCTGCAACCCCATGGGCTGTAGCCTGCCAGGCTCCTCTGTCCATGGGATTTCCCAGGCAAGAACACTGGAGCGGGTTACCGTTTCCTCCTCTATGGAGATTTTCCTGACCCAAGGACTGAACTCATGTCTCTTGTGTCTGCCGCACTGGTACGCAGATTCTTTACCACTAGCATCACCTGGGAAGCCCCGGGTGTATAAACAGGAAAACAAGACTTATTAGTCTTTCCTACCTCTCTAGGTGCAATCTAGCAGGAAAGAGGTGTACGCATGACTTGATCATTGGCAGAATTTGTTTAGTGCTAGGCAAGAGTTTCAGTCAACACGCTCTGGCAAACGGCATATATTTTACTGTGGGGGAAACATCTAAGATTGACATGAAGCATGAGTCCATGTTCTTCTCCATTTCTTCTTTTAGAGACTCTGACAGAAGGAAGTTCTGTTGCTCTGATTTTGTGACTTTATAAGAAATTAAGAAGCAACAGAACTTGGTGAGGTCCAGAAAATACAACCAGAACTAGATATATACTCTTCTTAGTAACCCTGTAAAATTTTCTATTTTAAAAGTAAATTAAAAAATTGATTCATAACTACAAAAATAATACATGATATATTTTTATTTAAAAAATTGAGAAAAACCATTTGGCAGCTCTTTAAAAAGTTAAACATAGAGTTACTATATGACCTAACAATTCCACTGTGTCCTTTACAAAGAATGGGATGGGAAACTGGTTTCCATACAAATTACCCAAGCATTCATTTTAACAGTCATGTTAAACTGGTTAAACAAAATGTGAAATATTCACACAATGGAATATTATTCAGACAAAAAGGCATGAAGTACGTAAATGCTACAGCACAGATGAACCTGGAAATGATTATGTTCAGCAAAAGAAGCTGAACATAAGAGGCCGTGCAGTATATGATTCCATATATGAAATATCCACAACAGGCAAACACACAGCGGCAGAAAGCAAGGGCGGTTGCCATGAGCTTTGGGGAGGAGGGAATGCAGAATGGAATGGAGAATAGCTGCTTCAAGGGTTACAGTTTCCTTTTGGGGCGAGATTGCTCTGGAATGAATAGTGGTGGCTACAACCATGTGAATTATACTCAAAACACTGAATTGTACACTTTAAAGTGTCAAATTCTATGGCATGTGAGTTATATCTTAATAAAGTAAAAAAGAAAAGAACTGAAACATTATAAAGTCAAAGTCCCTTTGACCATCTCTTCTCAACCAAATCCCCACAGGGTACCAATGTTATCAGTTTCATATGACTCCTCGTTATAATACTTATCCCTCACCACGCCTAGCAGAGGTCCTTGCTCCCAGCAGGCATTTAGGCATTTGTTGCACAATAACTTCCTACAAGGGTAAGATAATGCTGTTTTGTTCTCTTAAGGATAATATAGATCCCTTTGTAACCACCATCACGCAAATTCATCCATTTTAGGATCAGGCAGCTTTAGACAGTTTATGTTAACACCACGCACACCAAGTGCAATAACAAAAGAGCACAGCACCTGGCTGGCTCAAAGCTCACCAACCACAAATCCAGTTAACAGAAAACCCTGATAGGGACATTCATGCAAATAAGGAGGCCATTTGCATCTGTCCCCTGTGTTTACAAAGGATTTGGAACTGAAACTGGGCTTGGCAAGGCTATTATGCTGAAGCCCACAACAGCAAGCAGTCAATAAGTGATTTCTAACCTGGTCAAGTCCAACTTAAAAAGCAGTCTTACAGAGTCTCATAAAAGGACTCACTACCAGAACACTACAATATTGTATTTCTAGTATTTTTTTTGCAGAGGTCTTTATAATCAGGGCGTGCACAAAGTCACATGAACTAACTTTTTAACACATACCCCTGGCCCCCATCCCTCAGAGGTTCTGATTTACTTAGACCAGAGCAGGCTGGCATCTGTATTTTCTAAAGTTCCCTAGGTCTTTTAGAAACAGTGTTAGGAAACTTCAGAAAGAATGGGATGGGCAACTGGTTTCCAACATACATCATCTAAGCATTCATGTAACGATCCTGCTAAACTTACCTGTGCTGTGTGCTCAGCCCCTCAGTCGTGTCCAACTCTTTGCCACCCCATGGACTGTAGGCTGCCAGGCTCCTCTGTCCATGGGATTCTCCAGGCAAGAATACTGGAGTGGGTTGCCATGCCCTCCTCCAGGGGATCTTCCCAACCCAGGGACTGAACCCAGGTCTCCTGCACGGCAAGCGGATTCTTCACCATCTGAGTCCCAACAGCTGCCAATTGGAAGACGTGAGTGTATTCCCATCTTACTGAGGAGAAAACTGGCATTCAAGGGTTCACCTTGTAAAGTCAGTAACAAGGACAGGGCAGCACTTCACAGTCCTGACAAACACATCCCATCTTCCTCATACAGACTCTCCAGACTCCTTTTATGGTCCTGGAGCTGTGAAAATGTGGTGTGGTAGTGCAAATCTGGTTGATAACCAGTTTAGGTCATTTCACTTGGGTCTTAATGTAATGGAGAGTAACTGCTTCACTATCTTTGAAATGCTTCCCAATTTGTGTTCCCTTGTTGACGCAGCAGTTTCTCATCATGTGCTCCATCTATAAAGTGCATCCTTATTAGCAGCTAAGTTTGAGTTGGAAAGGAGGATGTGATACAAGAAGTCCCAGCCATGGAAGGGGAAGTAAACGAGAAGCCTCCCCCCACCCCCCGCTTTCTGGGGATGGAAAAGGGCAGAACAGGTAGACAAAGACCCAGTCCCCATTCACACAGCCACTCCTCACACACACACACATGCCTTCTTGTCACCAAAACCTGCTTCAGGTCAGGGAGCAATGGAACTTAAAAATCCTCAGACTCCAGTTTCCCATACAGTAGACGTGGGTGGCCTTCAGGCTCCTGAAGCTGAAGCTCTGTGCCAGTATATGCTATGGGAGCAAGGGACTGGAGGCAGTAGCAGGCGGCCGCCAGAAGGAAGAGGTCGGGGCAGCACCACCCACTCTCTAAAGTCTGAGCGTGGCATTCAGGGCATCTAGAAGCTGCTGAGAGACTGGTTGGCCGGCAGAGGTCTGCCGTTGGTGCAAAGAGGCCTCAGTGCAAAGGGACTTCAGGACAAATGTCTAGCACCGCTACCTCCATAGCAGCTTCCTGCACATTGTTCCCAAAGGACAGACACTATTAGTAACAACTCAACAGACAATGCCAGGATACTTGCCAAACTAGATGAAGAAGCAGAGGACACCACACAGACATCAATACAGATGGCCACACAGATATTCTCTTCTAACTCACACGAAGACATAATAAGCGTTCTCACCAAGCAGTCAGTAACAGGTACTAAACGTCAGCTATTTGTCACACACTGTTCTAGGCTGGTGAAGACCTGGAGGTAAAGGACGCAACAAAGTCTCTACCTGATCAAGTGAGACTTGGGGGTTCAGAAAGCGAAGAGGGCAGAGTTCTGAAGAATGAAATATTTACTGAAAAAGCTCTGATTAGGAAGTTGAACTTTGAAAAGATTCAAAGGATATTATTTATCTGGAAAAATTAAACTATTAATATGGCAGTTTAAAAAAAATGGCCACAGATTCTTTGACATTCCATCAACCAAGAAATTTTGAGTCTGCGTTTCCGTCCCTTAAATTTGAGTGGGCCTGAGACTTCCCTGATCACTAGATTTGGCAAAGGTAACACTGTGTGACTTCAAAGATGAGGTCCTTTAAAAAAGGCCATGAAGTGTCTATCTTGGCCACTAAGCCCCTCACTTTCAGAGCCCCCGAGCCACCACGTAAGAAGTCTGATTACTTAGAGGCTGCCATATTGGGAGGAAGCCCCAGCTTTGTGTAGAGGCAACTTGCAGACACTCCTAGTCAACAGCCCCAGCTGAGCGAAGCCTCTGAGTCATGCCAGCCCCGCTGACACTTTTCAGATTCCAGTTCCCAGAAGCTGAGGGACCCTTTGCCATTCAAGTCTTCACAGCTGAGGTGCCAGACATTTGGGAGCAGAAAAAAGTCCTTCCCATGTCCTGTCTGAATTTTTGACCCATAGTATCTGTGAGCAAAATAGTGGTTGCTTTATACCACTAAGTTTTGGGCATGCCTTATCATGTCCAAAGATTTATTAGGAAGCAAAAACATTGGAACAACAGATGAGAACTGACAGAAAACCAGATCAATGACATAAAAAAGATATGAAGCTATATTTCCTTTGATTGCCTAAGGCTGGTTTGAGAGAAACTGTTATCATGGGGAACTAAAAAAACTGGAATACTCCTTTGATTATTAAGAACATCTATTTTATCCACAGCTGCTACAATAGAAAATGCCTCAGTTATTTGGAATCTTAGCAGTCCAAAAAGCATCAGGTAAGATACCACACTCCTGTGATGATTTTCAGCGCGGAGCTAACATTGACGTGATGCCATTCGAGGTTGCCCAGTGACTCATTTTTGCCTGTTTTCCTTGGTGCATGGTATATAATGGCTATTCAGTAACTTTGCAGAATGATTGCTAAGGTCTGAGGAGATATGGGAGAGACATTCTAGACAAGCCAAAGGGATCATGGTGAGGAAAGGGACTGAAAATGGGGTCCTGGCGGCCACGGGAGCCTCATTCTTCCTCTTTCCTCATCTACATGCGTTCCTTCCACATTCAACTGCCTGTATCTTTAGACCTTGGATAAGCAGTTCTCCTTACTTGAAATGTTCCTCTCCCATCTGCTTGATGAACTCCTACTCACTCTTCAAAGCCCAGCTCCACTGTCATTTTTGCTGTAGCTTTCTCTGTGGCCCCATTTTAAACGAAATTAATCCTTCTGTTCCACTCTCCTGTAACACTTTCCACAACCCCGAGTACAGAAGAATGCTCTCCACTATATTTATTAAGTTTAGATGTCTATTTTCTTTGATAAACTGTGAGCTGCCAAAGAGAAAGGATGGTTCCTACTCGTCACTTCACTTCTTGCCTAAGTGCCTGTGTGCCAAACATTAGAGGTCAAAAACAAACAAACAAAAAAAAACACTGCTGCCTTTGAGATACCCACGTAATTAAGAGGAGCAGTCTAAAATCAGTCACAGCAACATCCTAAGAGCTGTACAGAGGAATGGGGGGATGATGTGGGAATTTACATGTCCTTCAGGAGGGGATCTGGGAGTGGCACAAAGCAGGTGACATTCTAGGGAGGTCTTGCCACTGAATTGAGATGAGAAGCCTGCCCAGCAGAAATCTATGGAACTGGAGCTAAAAGTTCTCAGAAAGCAACTACTAAGTAAAAGGAAAGTCTGGTCAGGTCTGGTCATTTATTTCCCTCCCTACTGCTGGAGATTCCCTGTTCAAGCTATTTTAAGAAGCCCCCTGCCCCTTTTTTCACACCCAAAGCCACTCAATCTTCCCAGTTGTATTAAAAAGCAACTAGTATCTGAACAAGCAATCTGTTAAAAAAACAACACATGAGTCTTTGATACATGAAAATGTATTCAAACCAGTAGCCATCAAATACATCCAAATTCCAACAAGGGACTACTTTTTCATTTGTCAGATTGACAAATATTTTTGATAATTATACTACCTGTTATTGAAGAAGAATCAGGTATCAAAGAAGAATCAGGGAAATCAAAACTCCATCCTTTCTGAGAGGCAATTTGGATATAACAAAACCCATGCAAATAACTCCACTTTTTGAACTAGACATTCCATTTACAGGAATTTTTCCTAAGGATAAAAGTCTTTGCTATAAAGATCATCAGACTGGTATTTCAAAGAGTGGAATACAGGAAACTACGTAAAGGTCTAACAACAGAAGAGTCAAATAAACATAGGACTGTGAGAACTGAAACAGTACCGTATACAGAGCTTGCAATGTGCCTAGCACTATCATATTTAATGCCACAGTAATTTATAAAGAAGGCATTGAAGTGAATGCTGAGTGTGACTTTTCCAGCTGCACCAGGTTGGCAAACAGAGGCCACAAAGGAAAGAGAGCAGTTGATAACTGAAGCTGGGTTCATTCAAGATTTTATTAAGAAAGTATAGTGTGAAAGCTTTTTAATCCAACCCCCTCTGTGCCCTGCACTGCCCCTCCCCCGCCCACAGAAGGAAGAGCAGTGATGGGAAGGGGGCCTGGATCCTGCGACCTGGTGCGTTGTGTCGTCTTCTGGGGTGGCACTCTCCCTGCTCCCACAGTGGGCTTCGCTAAGTCAATCAGTTACAGAGCTTATGGGTGCCGCACAAAAAAGAACTGGGACAAGAACTTTTAAAAACTGTAAGGCCTGGTGAACATCTGCTCAGGCAGCTGACTGACAGATCTGCCGGGGAAGGGAGGAATGGAGTGAAAAGGGGAACCAAGGCTGCCCCCCCACGTTTGGCATGAACGTGAGTCCCCTCCGTCAGGAAGTCCCATGGACCCTGAGGACCTGAAGCCCTCTTGCCAGGTTCCCACCCAAGACAGCTGTCCATTAGGTAAGTGGACTCCAGCTGTGGGGTGCCAGCAGAGGGAAGGGTTGGCCTACAAGAAACTGAAAGAACGGAACACCAGGTTCCTCTCGGTGTCTGGAGAACACACAGTGGGGAAAAGCCTATTCTCTGGAGAGCTTACAAGTGTGGGGAGTGCGCACAGGGAGTGCTGGTCAGGCAACAGGCACCTGCCATCAAGGAGGACGCAAGGGCAGCCGTGTAAGGGACACTTTACTCCTGGCCCTCTCCCTCTAGCCCATCCCTACAAATCAACCACTGGAGCCGAGACGAGAGCAGGGAAGAAATACGCCAGACATACTGATATATCCTCTCACCCCCAAACTCTCTGAGGTGAGGAACAGGGAAGAAGAGTAGAAAGATAGACAAAATCTACCTTTTCCCACTTCACACCCTCAGAGTTACAAGTCTGGACAGTACTAGCAGTAGGAAAAGCTTTCAGCTAGATAACAGTGAGATTTTACAATAATGGACTTTCAGTAACCCAGAGTGACCGAGAAGCCTATGGACTCTGCCCTAGGTCTCATCAGGGATCGGGCCCCTGGAGAAGCGCTCCCCAACCTTTTTGGCACCAGAGACCGGTTTCGAGGAAGACAATTTTTCCACAGACTGCGGTGAGGGCAAATGGTTTTGGGATGATTCAAGTGCATTACATTTATATGCAATTTATTTCTCTTCTTAATACATCAGCTCCACCTCAAATCATGAGGCATTAGATCCTGGAGGTTGGAAACCCCTGCCCTAGAGGACACGGAGATTTTGACAAAGCACAATTGGGAGTTCTGACTAGAGCAGGGCAAAAACATTCGTGTTTACACTCCTCTGAGTTAAAATTATTCAATTAACTGGTTAAAGTTATCATTGTCTCCACTTCACAGATCATGAAATGAAAGCTCTGGAAAGATCAAGAAACCTGCTCAGGGCTTCCCTGGTAGTTCAGTGGTAAAGAATCTGCCTGCCACTGCCAGAGACGTGGGTTCAATCCCTGGGTCAGGAATATTCCCTGGAGAAGGGAATGGCTACCCAGTCTAGAATTCTTGCCTCGAGAATCTCATGGACAGAGGAGAGTGGCAGGCTGCTGTCCATGGGGTCGAAAGAGTCGGACACGATTGAGTAACTAACACACTTCTTTAAATTTCATACACTAATGACTAATGAGGAAGAAGGACAGAGGTGATGGCATATAAATAATGTGGTCATACTTATTAAAAGCTAAATAAATGGCTTGCTAGACAAACTCACTGTAGGTCAAAGAAAGGAATGGGACACAGAGCAGACAGCCTCCATAAGAGTAAGGGCTATATCCACATTTTAAACAACAATTTAGTTTCAGCAAAATATCCAGTGTTGCTAATGTGAATTATATTGATTCCAAAGTTAATCTGTAAATTTTTTTTTGTTTTAATAATTGTAGAAGGGCTGTAAGAAAACATTTCTACATCATAGTTTTTGTTTATAGACATTTGGGTAACATAATAATAAAGATAAATTAATTCAGCATCTGCTGCTGCTGCTAAGTTGCTTCAGTTGTGTCTGAGTCTGTGGGACCCCATAGACGGCAGCCCATCAGGCTCCACCATCCCTGGGATTCTTGGTTGCCATTTCCTTCTCCAATGCATGAAAGTGAAAAGTGAAAGTGAAGTTGCTCAGTCATGTCCCACTCTTAGCAACCCCATGGACTGCAGCCTACCAGGCTCCTCCATCCATGGGATTTTTCAGGCAAGAGTACTGGAGTGGGGTGCCATTGCCTTCTCCAAATTCAACATCAAGAACCCATAAAAAATGTTTATAAAGTGTCCTTACATTACACATGCTTGGGAAGCTCTGTGTTAGGACACATTAGGGCTTTCCTGGTGCCTCAGACAGTAAAGACTCTGCCTGCAAGATGGGAGACCTGGGTTCAATCCCTGGACTGGGGAGATCCCTTGGAGGAGGGCATGGCAACCCACTCCAGTACTCTTGCCTGGAGAATCCCCATGGACAGGGGAGCCTGGCGGGTAACAGTGCCTGGGGTCGCAAAGAGCCGGACATAGCTGACCGGCTAAGCATAGCACACATGACACATTATGCCAAAGCAACCATTTAAAGCCATGTCTTAGAGGGCCATTTGTGTCACAGGGAGATATTTTCAATACTACATTAACTTAAACTTACAAAAGGTGGCACAGTCTTGCTCTGATTTTGTAAAATACTCAAATCACATATAAACATAAGAAAAAAGAGACTAGGATATACAATAAAATGTTAACAATGTTTATGCTATAGTAGGAGTATTCCAGGTGCTTTTTTATTAATGTCTTTGCTTTTTTTATAATATTCTGTATTTATAATAACTTTATTATATGATTAAAATTTAAATATTCCAAAAAATTCAATTTTTACAGCCTATCCCAAAGTTTCCACAAATTGCTGCTAAAAGAAAAAAAAACAATCCACACTTTCAGTTCAATTCTAGCTCAAGCTCTTTCTTCTCCAAAGAAATGTAACCAACCCTACAGTAACATTTGTTCAAAACTTAAAAACATATAAAGTCCTCTGGTGGCTCAGACAGTAAAGATCTGCCTGCAGTGCAGGAGACCTGGGTTCGATCCCTGAGTCAGGAAGATCCTCTGGAGAAGGGAATGGCAAACCACTCCAGAGTTCCTGCCTGGAGAATTCCAGGGACAGAGGAGCCTGGCGGGCTGCAGTCTATGGGGTCGCACAGAGTCAGACGCGACTGAGCAACTAACATACTACTACACTAAAAGCATAGAGAGTCCTTGTCAAGCAGTGACGCACTGTGCTGTGGGCACCCGGGCTACACGGATGAGCAAGCGTGGTGCGCTCCAGAAGATGCCACCCTGGGAAAGCGCAGCCTAGACTGCCAGTGGTGCTAGGGCAGACTGGCACAGGAGCATGGAGAGGGCTCCATAGCTCATTCTGACGGGCCGACGAGGCAGGAAGGGCTGCCACAAGGTGAGGCATGGAGAGCCAAGAATGCACAAGGAAATGGGGGCAGATTCGTCAGCAAGTAAAACCTAAGCATACGTCTTGTGACACTGGAATCACTGACCACACTATACCAACCTCTCCTGGGCTCTTGTAACACTGGTCTTTGCCATTTGTATTGTCTGCCATTAAAATCCACGCTGCTTCCCCAGCAAGACCGTAAACTCTATAGGGAATACCATGGACACTGCAGACCCATTAATCATTAATGACAGTATCTTCAGATAGATTTCTAATGGGCACTGAACTCAATATACTGTAGCCTTTGTTGGTATGCAAAAAATTATATATCTATTGAGCCTATATTCGTATTTTCCTCTAGAAAATTATGTCAAAAGGTCAAAGTAACAGATTTATTCCTAAAGCCCTCAAAAGAAGATTAATCTCTTCACTACTGTAAATAAAACTTAGCCCTCTCCCTTGCTCTTGTAAGTCAGCCAAGCTCCAACGAGTATGTTTCTCCAAGGTAGGCTAAGAAAAGATATACAGACTGCCTGTCCAAGAAAACCTTTCAAGTGTCCTGTGGTAATACTTAATGATACTTAAACACTGTGACTTACCAGCTAGGGTGAAACTCTCAGATGATGCTCTACCTGATAACAGAATGAGCCTATACTGCCTACGGCTGTGAATAACTTGAAGTAACATACACATCTAACCAGGGGAAATGTGCACATAAGGTATGGCATATTCACACATCTTTTTTTCCTGTTTTCACATATATGCTTATAAGACTTATGTACATGTCGAGAAATTTACTTTAAAATATTCCAGCAAAGAAACAGTAAACGGGACAGATGAAGGCAATGAGATGAAGTCTTGATAGTATTTGGAACTGTGTGTGTGACCAACACAAAAGTAATAAGCACCCCTTCAAGCCCATGAGGGTTTTTAGATACCATTTTTACTAAAAGAATTCTTATAGGAAACGGCTAATTTCAAGTCTGGATCAGAAATGTACAAGATAGGCCTGGAACACCTTTGTACAAGATAGGCCTGGAACATCTTGTCATTATCAGATAACAAAGAAAACTATCAAATTCTAGTAAGGTGAGGTCAAAAGGACCCAGAAACCAACTTGAACAGGTTCCCACTAGCTAAAGATAGTACAAGCTGGACATCTGTAAGGACAACAACCAGAACCGGTTCAAATATATCAAATGTGTATAAATATGTCAGCTCATAATGCTACTCCAAAACACCTTAATTAATCACTTTGAAAGTTATTAAATCCATATTTTGACAACTGGTAGAGACGCAAACATAAAGTTGGGGGGGGTAGATAGCTGTAAAGCAAAAATGACAGTGACTTTGAATGTGCCTTGCTTATAGCTGGTGCTTACACTATAATGTAAAGGTTCATAATCTCGCAAAGGGAGACAGACAAAAGCCCAGCCTGAGAGTCCAAACTAGAAGTGAAAAAAAGTGCCACAGAAACAAGCCAAAATGAGGGCTCAGTTTGGAGGGGCCTGGGAGGTAGGAGACATCAGAGCTTTAAAGGGTTACCACTTACTTGCAAGTTTTTGCGTTTTAAGTCATTCTCAAACATGGGCTCCAGAATCACACATTAATTTTTATATCCCTTAGCACACAAGGTTATAGCTTCAGACAAAACCCCATGTGGTTTCATTTTCCTTCCTTGAGATCAGGTGACCCCTGAGATGTTCCTTTTGGGGAAAAAAAAATAATTCCTTACAATTGGATGTAATATCTAGCTTGGGCATTCCACTTACATTCTGTCATTGTAAACTTCAGGCCTAACTCAGCCTTGAAAGGGATGTGAAGACAAGCATGCTCATGTCATAAATGCCTATGGAATAATTAAGAAATATAAACAAACATCAGACCCTACTGCCACATCCCTCAATATTAAAGGCCTACTCTAGCCTAGACATCATGCTAAGTGTTTTCCTTTTTTTTTCACATGTTATCCAGTAAATTCTCAAACCCAGAGAGGTAAGATGTATTTCGCCGATTTTTACAAACAGGAAGTAGACTCAGAAAATCACCTCATTTGCTCAAGGACTCAGAGCCCCTTGAAACACCAAGACAGAGGTCTTCTGAAGGTGAACAGTGTCAACACACCGCTGACATCTCGCACTGAAGGAGTGGCTATCTGAGAGGCAAAACCTTACGGGGTTAGAGTGATGCTCTTCGTTAATAGATGTCATCCTACCATCTAAGGGCTACTTTTACGGACTATTCTCAGCTTTCCACTTCTCAGTCCTCTGATTTCTGCTACAGGCTCCTCCAGTCTGGATGGATTTCCAATCCCTCTCAAATGCCATGTACACTGCCCCCTATCCATTTTAATTTCCAAGTTCCTTTCTAAGTCCAAACCTTTTGAGTTCAACTCACATCCCCACTTTCTATTCCAGGAAGCTCTTCAATCTTTTTCCAAGCTAAGAGCCCTCACCTCCATGAAACCTGTTGTCTGGACCACACAACTCCATATAAGGACATTGCTGTTTCACATGTGTATTTCTGGTATCTGTAGCCTGTAAATTCCTTGAAGGCAGGGTTTAGTACTGATTTATCCCCTTTGGATGGTAAAAGATACAAAATATACTCTATAAACAAGTGTCAATGTTAGATTGGATGCAGGAAATTAGCCTGCTCAGGAACCTATACTCTCTCAGCATTTCTCATAAACTTGAGGTTACCATAATCCATTTTTACCTTCCAGTTAGAGAAAGGTCAGCTAGAGATAGACAGCAACATCAAAGCTGTATCATTAAGCAAAGCAGCAGGCATGCCTTCCTGATTTGTACTTTACTCCCTTTGGTCCTTAGATCCCTGAAAGAACATTCCATTATCATTCAAGGCTGTGGAGATTCCATCCTGTTTTTTTTCTCTTGGATAAGTACTAGCAGTGCCAAGTACTAACAAATAAGGAGCTTTTTAACATGTGGAAAGATACATATAACATAAAATTTACCATCTTAGCCATGTTAAAGTGTACAGTTCAGTGACATTAAATATTCACACTGTTGTGCTAACATCATCAACATCCATTTCAAGAACTTTTCATCTTGTAGAACTGAAACTCTGTACTCATTAAACAACAGCTCCCCATTCTTCCCTCCTCCTAGTTCCTGGCAAGCCTCTATGAATTTGACTCCTCTGGGTACTTCATATGAGTGGAATTACACAAGTTTGTCCTTCTGGGATTGACTTATTTTACTTAGCATAATGCCATCGAGGTTCATCCATATTGCATCATGGCTTCGTGTAAAAATTTCCTTTCTTTTTAAGGATGAATGACATTCCACTATATGTATATGCACACTTTGTTTATCTGTTGATAGACATATGGGTTGCTTCCAAATGAGGAATTCTGATCCAATGCTGGTGACAAGAAGCTCAGGAGACTGGCCCTGGAGTGGAGCAGTCTCTCTGATGCTGTGAACACAAAGAATCAATCCAATGATTAGGACCACAGAACACAAAACTGCTAAAAGGAATCTCCATATGGTTCTCTCTCCTACAAACTGGGACTAGAAAGAGCTTTTGTTTAAATACTCAAATAATATGTTGGAATACAGCTGTGGCTGCCTAGGATGGTCTAGAAACAAATCCTGAATTCACTCTAGTTTCTGCAGACCTCCCTTCTCCCCTGTTCTTTTCTTCCCCTCAGCTTTGAGACATAATTGACATGTAACACTGTGCTAAGCTTAAGGTATACAACATGCTGATTTGATACGTTACATATATATCATATGCTGATACGATTTGATACTATTTATATGCAGGCTTCCCTGGTGGCTCAGATGGTAAAGCATCTGCCTACAATGCAGGAGACCTGGGTTCAATCCCTGGGTTGGGAAGATCTCCTAGAGAAGGAAATGGCAACCCACTCTAGTATTCTTGCCTCAAAAATCCCATGGACAGAGTAGCCTGGTAGGCTGTAATCCATGAGGTCTCAAAGAGTCAGACATGACTGAGCAACTTCACTTTTCACATATGCTACAATATGATTACCACTGTAGCATTAGCTAACACCTTCATTCACATCACATTCTTTTCTGTGGCAAGAACCTTTAAGATATACTCTCCTAGCAATTTTCAAGTGTACGATAAACTAAAATTACAATGCTGCACATTAGATCTCCAGAAATTACTCATCTTCTGCTTGAAGTTTGTACCCTTTGATTAACATCTCTTCAATTTTCCCACCCCCTGGTCTCTGGTAACCAGCATTGTACGATTCCTTGAAGTCTGGCTTTTTTATATGCCATACATAAGTGAGATCATACAGTCTTAGTCTTTCTATGACTTATTTCATTCAGTATAATACCCTCAAGGTCTATTCATGTTGCTGCAAATAGTAGGATTTCGTTTTCTCTCATGGCTGAATATTACTGTATTGTGTGTGTGTGTGGTGGGGGGGTGGTCACATCTTCTTTATCCATTCATCTACTGATGGACACTTGGATTGTTTTCATATCTTGGCTATTGTGAATAATGCTGCAATCACCATTGTGGTATACATATTGCTTCAATATCCTATTTTCACTTCCTTTGAATATATACTCAGAAGTGGAACTGCTGGATCATATGACAGTTCTATTTTTAGTGTGGTCATGGTGGTGTAGTCGCTAAGTCCTATCCGACTCTTGCGACCCCATGGACTGTAGCCCGCCCTGCCAGGCTCCTCTTGTCCATTTTCTAGGCAAGAATCCTGGAGTGGGTTGCCATTTCCTTCTCCAGGGGATCTTCCGGACCCGGGGATTGAACCCCAGTCTCCTGCACTGCAGGTGGATTCCTGCGTTGCAGCCGGATTCTTTACCGACTGAGCTACGAGGGAAGCCCCCTCCGTACTGTTTTCCATAGTGGCTGTGACAATTTGCATTCCCACCAACACTAAAACAAGGGTTCCCCTTACTCTACAGTGGCAAGCACTCTTGCCAATACTTGTCACCTCTGGTCTTGAGTAACAGCTGTTCTAACAGCGGTGAAGGAATAGCTCATTATGGTTCTGATTAGCAGTTCCCTAATGATTCCTGACCGTGTGTTCATTTTCATGAACTGGTGACCATTTTTGCTTCTCCGTCCACATGTTCTCTCTTGCCTACCACTCCAGTCTCATAGCCCTCTACTTTCAACATCCTGCTGATGGTCCAGCAACACTGAACTGTTTTTAGTGTCCCTCGACACACACCACGCAGGTCCTGGCCACCTGGCCTCCACTGTCGGTGGTCTCTCTGGTTGGAAAGCTTTCCTCTCTTGGCTTCCTTCTAGTTATGGGCATCTCCCCAGGAGGCGTTTCTTTTTCTTCTTTGTAATCCCAGGATTTGAGTGCTTGGCATGTAATGGCTGCTTGATAAATTATTGAACTAAACTATATTTGTTTCATTCACATTCTCTGTTGAGAAGACAAGTTTAAAGAAAAATTCAAGGTCAATGGGATTACAGGTAATTTTTATTTATACTTCGATATTGTTCAAGCTTTCTAATGATGTGATGACCTTTCAAATTTTAGAAAAATTTAATAACACTCTGATCAAGAATAAAGTGGAGGAAATCAGTGTACCAGATTTCAAGACTTACCAAAAAGCTAGAGTTATCAACAGTATGCAGTACTGCAGAAGGGCAGACACGTGGGAACCACGGATCATTACAGAGAACCCAGAAACAGACCAACACAAATATACCCAACTACTTTATGACAAATGGAGAAGGAAATGGCAGCTTGCTACCTATTCTTGCCTGGAAAACCCCACAGACAGAGGAGCCTGGCAGCACAGTCTTGTTAACAAATGGTGCTGGAGCAATCAAGCATCTACTCCCAAGTAATAATGATACTATTAATAGTAATAAAAATAATGACTAAAATAAAAATCTCAATCTAGGTCTCACATCTTATATAACAATTAACTTAGATCATGGACTTAAGTTAAAAATATAAAATCAAAATATTTGGAAGGAAAAACACGGAGAAAATCTCTGCAACAGGGCTAGGCAGAGTTCTTGTATTTGACCAAAATAATACAACTCATAAAAAGAAAAACTGGTAAAAAGGGCTTCATCCAAATCAAAAACTTCTCCTCTTCACTGTCTGGTAGATGAAAAGACAAGCTTCAGACTGGGAGAAAATATTTGCAAACCATGTACTGACAAGAACTGATAGCTTGAGCATATACAGAACTCTCAAAACTCAGCAGGAGAGCTTCCCCAGTGACTCAGGGATGAAGAACCCACTTGCCAATGCAGGAGACACAGGTCTGACCCCACGTGCCTCAGGACAACTGAGCCCGAGCGCCACAACTACTGAGCAGTGAGCTGCAGCTGCAGAAGCCCTCGCGCTCTAGAGCGCTCTGCAGCAAGGGCAGCCGCCACAGGGAGCAGTCCGCGGCCGCAGCGACGAGCGGCCCCTACTTGCCGCAACTAGAGAAAAGCGCGCGCAGCAACGACTCAGCACAGCCAAAAGTAAACACGTAAATAATTTTAAATATATGTAAAGAAAATTTTTTAACTCCACAGTAAAAAACAAAGAATCCAAATAGATAGCAGACAAAAGACTTGAAGAGAGACATTTGACAGAGTATATACGGGTGGCAAATAATCATGAAAAGATATTCAACAACATTGGCCGTTAGAGAATGTAACCAATGGGTGAGTGGTTAAACAAATGAACTGTTTTACATCCATGCCATGGAATATTACCTGGCAATGAAAAAGAACGGACTACCTAGTGATACGTGCAACAATGTGGATGAATCTCCAGTGAACTATGCTGAATGAAAAAAGCAATCCTCCAGAGTTATGCTGTGTGAATCCACTTATATAAAACTCTTGAAATAATATATTAACATGGAGAAGAAATCACAGGTTAAGGAGGTGGTGGGTATGGGACAGCAGAGGTAAATTTAGACATGTGGCTGCACTATGTGCAGACAGGTACTCCCTTAAAAGCTTCGGTTTTCTTTGTGAAGGGGTGGGCAAGGTCGTCCGCTAAGACTGAAGGGATGGATTAACTTCTATTCCCAGAATCTAATACAGTTGCTGGGACACAGATCTTTTAATAAATGAGCTTACTGAACAAACAAGAGTTTTCTTAACTCAGTTGTTCTTTAGCATCAATACACAATTTTCTCCAAACTAGCCACTAGGGGGCAGTGCTGCTACCTACCTTTTCCCCTAATATTTTAACCCAGTGAAAACAAGAGAAAATAACCGGGCAGTGTGTATCAACGTGTTTTTTTTCCTCCAAGAAGATATCGTTTCAACTTTACATCCATGCATACGTGTGTGTTCACACGTGCATGCACACACATACGCATGCAGACTGTGGAATGATGGGAGCGCAGTTTCCTCTGCCAGCCTCTCACTGCAACCATACTATGTCACCCCCGAGGCAATACTCACCATTTCCCAGAGGTCATTTTTTTGGTAATTCCTCGAGGGCACACAACAAATAATGAACAGACCTTTTAAACTTTCCTACAATTGATAACTTAGACCACACATTAATGAAGGAATCCCTAAAGTTAATCCTGGTAACTAACATACATTTTCCATAGCTTCAAGTTGATTTTTTTTAAACCCCTATACCTACCACCAAACTAAAAAGTAGATTAAAAAAATAATTTTAAATGGTGTAATCTATTTCATAAACTTCTTTTTGCTTTGTTTCAGATTCCTAACAAATTCTTATAATAAAGATTTCTCAATCTATAATATCACATGGCTAACATATAACAGAATAAGCAATAGTTTGGGGGGTGTGTGTTTAGTCATGGGGCTAGAAAATTTCCTACTTTGGTTCTAGTGAACTTGGGCTTCTA
>SJYQ01096279.1:0-11876 GCA_006410935.1 Redunca redunca
CCAAATAGGAAAAGGAGTACTTCAAGGCTGTATATTGTCACCCTGCTTATTTAAGATGCAGAGTCCATCATGAGAAACGCTGGACTGGAAGAAACACAAGCTAGAATCAAGATTGCCAGGAGATATATCAATAACCTCAGATGTGCAGATGACACCACCCTTATGGCAGAAAGTGAAGAGAAACTCAAAAGCCTCTTGGTGAAAGTAAAAGAGGAGAGTGAAAAAGTCGGCTTAAAGCTCAACATTCATAAAGCGAAGATCATGGCATCCAGCCCCATCACTCCATTTGAAATAGGTGGGGAAACTGTTTTTTTGGGCTCCAAAATCACTGCAGTTGATGATTACAGCCATGAAATTAAAAGACGCTTGCTCCTTGGAAGGAAAGTTATGACCAACCTCGATAGCATATTGAAAAGCAGAGACATAACTTTGCCAACAAAGGTCCGTCTAATCAAGGCTATGGTTTTTCCAGTACTCATGTATGGATGTGAGAGTTGGACTGTGAAGAAGACTGAGTGCCAAAGAATTGATGCTTTTGAACTGTGGTGTTGGAGAAGACTCTTGAGAGTCCCTTCGACTGCAAGGAAATCCAACCAGTCCATTCTGAAGGAGATCAGCCCTGGGATTTCTTTGGAAGGAATGATACTGAAGTTGAAATTCCAGTACTTTGGCCACCTCATGCGAAGAGTTGACTCACTGGAAAAGACTCTGATGCTGGGAGGATTGGGGGCAGGAGAAGAAGGGGACGACCGAGGATGAGATGGCTGGATGGCATTACTGACTTGATGGACGTGAGTCTGAGTGAACTCTGGGAGTTGGTGATGGACAGGGAGGCCTGGTTTGCTGTGATTCATGGGGTTGCAAAGAGTCGGACATGACTGAGCGACTGAACTGAACTGAAATAGTTATTTAAATACACAATCTACTTTAAATTAAAAAAAACTTAATTCATGGTTTATTGATGTTTGGAATGATGCTGAGCTAAAGTAATGTGCTACGAAGACATAGAAGAACTTGCTTTTGTCATTCCTGGAAGGGCTCAGTATGGAATGGGCTCAATCATTTTCTACATGCAATCTTTTTGCATGAGATACAAAGAGATGCTGAACATGTAGATAATTCATAGCACAAAAGCCGATATGTGATTTAGCTAAAAATCATAATTTTTTCCGTTGAATTAAAATCTGTTTAGGTTCCTAGGACATTCCACAAAATTCTATTTTCACGATGTAGCTGAAATGTCATAGAATTCCAGTGTTTGAGGTCAAGTAATACTTGATTCTAGCCTGGTAGCAATCAAGCCTGCAAGGTAAGAATCCCTTTAGTAGCTAATTATCATGAGTAAAACTGGCATTTATCATTCACATGAGTGGGCATAAGTGAAAAAACTCTAATAAATACTGGCAGTTCACACTCCACATGGGTACTGCAGGGCTCTGAAAGCAACAGTGTGAACAGAAACAGCAGAAAGTGATCCTAGTCTTGGGAAAATATACAGTAGTTATCGCCCTTTGGATGTTTTTGTCCAGGCATCAGAAACTCCCTTTTTCTAGGTTATAAATGCACCAGAAAATGAAAAAAAGATGGCAGAAATAAACATATGGCACATTAACATGACACTTGAGAACTAAATTTATTCTTTTTTTTCTTCGTAGATATTGGATCAAGAGTGATTTAAATAATACTTACTTGGCAGAATAATACTTACTTGCCTTTTTCTTCTTGTTATAGAGCTTATAATGTGAGTGTGAATCATTTCCACACTTGACAAATTGTCATGCCCCTTTCTATGTATGGATCAGCTTAGAATATTTGTCCTTTACATATTCAATGTCATGAAATATTTCTGAGAATTCCTTTAATGTGAAAACTTTTGCCAGCATCTCTTCCTCTGGAATAGCATCATCTTTTTCTTATACCACTTTCCTCATTCATGTTGATCTTTGCCTTACTGAGTTCCTCTGGCCACATGTCCAGTGTCTCTTAAATGGCAGCAGTGCCAATAATCCAGGATCAGCAACTTTTTTTTATAACCCTATTTAATCCGATTAGAATTTTACTGTAACATTATTACTTGTCATTTTTTTGCTGTACTTTCAACTTTGTGGGTCAAATTACCTCTTTCCATTATCAATTTTTATAAAATATATGAGGGAGACAAGGAAATGATACAACTATCATTTTTTCTGTTTGTGCATCAGCTGAATAAGGATTGTGTTATTTAACTAGATCATGACAACTGATATTCATGCATTTGAATTATTCTAAGCAAGAACTGTAATTATTGTTTGAATATATGAAAGTTACTGATTTTGTATGTCAGTTCTATATCCTGTTACTTTAGTGTTTGTTTAGCTTAAGAATTTCTCCTAAGTACTTCTGAGTTTCCCAGATAACTGTTATCTGCATATAGAAGTGAAGTGATGTGAAGTTGCTCAGTCAAGTCCGACTCTTTGCGACTCCATGGACTGTAGCCTACCAGGCTCCTCTGTCCATGGGATTTTCCAGGCAAGAGTACTGGAGTGGGTTGTCATTTCCTTCTTCAGAGATATTGCTAATTTTAAGCATTTCAAAAATCCCTATTGTCTGACTGTTTGTTAAGTCCTTTAATAGAATATTAAACAGTGATAAAGAGTGAACTTTTGCTCATTTTTGACCCTAGCAAGTTTTTTCTCCATTAAAAAAGATATTGGCATAGCATCTGCTAAGGAAGAATCCATCAATTTAAATACTATTACTGTTTCATTGGAAATGAGTGACAAGTTTAAGTTCCATACCTTCAGTAACTAAGCTGATCATATGGTTTCTGTCCTTTGATATTTTCATGGTGTAAGTTATGGTAAAGTCTATATAATATCATGCTATCCTTTTATTCCAAGAAAAAAAAAAGGGGGCATTTGTTTGTGATACATTATTTTTTCACATGCTAATAAACTCTTTTGCTAATATTTATTTCAAATTTTTATTTCAACATTTCTAAAATAAAATGTTCTATTATTTTATCTTCTCTCTGTGTGTAATATTTTCAGATTTAGATGTCTGTCATAGTCATATCTGCTGTACAAAATTTAGTTAGAATTATTTGTGACTTCAAAAGTGGAATAATTCCCCTTTGAAGTTTCTGGGTCTAGAACATCTTTGTAAAACTTCCTTCACAATTTTTTCCACATTGCTATCATCATTGATTTGTTTAGAATTCCCATTACTCATAGGGTCATGTTTGGTGAATTATAATTTTTTAAAAAATATTTATTTACTTATTTGGCTGTCTAGGGTCTTAGTTACAGCATGTGGGCTTAGTTGCCCCTTGGCATGTGGGATCTTTCCAGACCAAGGAGCAAACCTGAGTCCTCTGCATTACAAGGCAGATTCTTCACCACTGAGCCACCAGGGAAATCTAGTGAATTATAATTTTTGTGACTATTATATATGGCAACTATGGTTTTAAATTTATTTGCTTTGAATTATAAAAGAACAGGGTCATAAGATTTGTTGTAGTTCATTTTCATTTTCTATACTTTAGTAGTTTTATCCTTTACTAATTTTTCATATCTTATTATGTTTATCTGTCTTTTTGGTGTTTCTAATTTCTCAGTCTATTTTTTTTTTTTATCTTTTAGTACTATTCTAACATGAAAGTCTATCCAGTTTACCTTCTTTTCCCATTTTTAAAATTGCAGTAAAATACAGATAGCATACAATTTACTACCCTACCCATTAAAAATATAGAGTCCAATTGTATTAAGTATACTCACACTGTTTCATACAACTGCCAGCACCATCCATCTTCCGAAGTCTTGTCATCTTGTAAAGCTGAAACTCTATACCCATTAAGCAATAAGTCCCCATTTCCTCATACTCCCAGCACTTGACAAGGATCATTTTACTTCCTTTCTCTATGATTTTGACAAATCTAAGTACTTTATATAAGTGGAATCTTACATTATTTATCTTTTGTGATTAGCTTGTTTCAGTAATATGATGTCTTCAAGGTTCATCCAAGGTTGAAGTATATGTCAGAACTCCCTTGCTTGTTAAACCTGAATAACATCCAATTGCATGTATATTATATTTTCTAAATATTCTTCTCCATTAGAAGTCCCATTCTCATTCCTATCCGTTGTTGATGTGAGAAAATTATAGTGTCCAAAAACATAAGCTAATGTGTTTTTTAGTACATTTTTCTTTTAAGACTTGTAGCAGAAGTGGAGTCATGTACTGTGTGCTGTGCTAAGTTGCTTCAGTTGTGTCAGACTCTTTGTGCCTCTAGGGACTGTAACCTGCCAGGGTCCTCTGTCCATGGTATATTTCAGGCAATAATACTGAAGTGGGCTGCCATTTCCTTCTTCAGGGTATCTTCCCCACTTAGGAATTGAAGCAGCATCTCCTCCATTGGCAGATGGGTTCTTTAACACTAGCACCACCTGGGAAACCTATGATACTAGCTTTGATAATTCAGTTCAGTTCAGTCGCTCAGTCATGTCTGACTCTGCGACCCCATGAATCAGGCCTCCCTGTACATCACCAACTCCTGGAGTCCACCCAAACCCATGTCCATCCAGTCGGTGATGCCATCCAACCATCTCATCCTCTGTCGTCCCCTTCTCCTCCTGCCCTCAATCTTTCCCAGAATCAAGGTCTTTTCCAATGAGTCAGCTCTTTGCATCAGGTGGCCAGAGTATTGGAGTTTCAGCTTCAACATCAGTCCCTCCAGTGAACACCCAGGACTGATCTCCTTTAGAATGGACTGGTTGGATCTCCTTGCAGTCCAATGGACTTTCAAGAGTCTTCTCCAACACCACAGTTCAAAACCATCAATTCTTTGGTGCTCAGCCTTCTTTATAGTCCAACTCTCACATCCATATATGACCACTGGAAAAACCATAGCCTTNCTTTAAGAAATTATTTTAAGGTCTTTGTTTAGTAGATCTGCCATCAGGTCTTTTTCAGAGACAGTTTATTTATTTATTTTTTCTTTTGAAAGAGCTCTACTTTCTTGCTTCCTTGTATACCTTGTGATTTTTTTAATGGAAAACAGGACATTTGAATCTAATAGTGCAGTGACTCTGAGAAATATCCCCTTCCTCAGAGTTTGTTGTTGTTTTTTGTTTGCTTGTTTGTTTGTTTTGTTCTTTTGATTGTTGTAAGTTGTCTCTATGATGAGGGTCAGACTGATGTGTAAGCTTAAAGTCTTATCAGATCTTTTCTGATCTGCTCCTTCCTTTTGGCATGAGCAATGACTTTCTCATTTTTTTACTACTGTGTATGTAGCTGCTTTTGGGTGTCCTACTAGTAAATATCTGGCTCCCAAAAGGAGAAAAATAGAATAATAAGGAGGGAGGCAATAATCAGTAACTTGGAGGCCACTTTGGCCAGAGGAGGAGGGACATACAACAGTGGAGGAAAGTGCAGTAACAATGAACATCTCTGATTAGAAGCAGCACTCAGTGACTAGAGCACAGATTCCCCATATTTGGAGGACAGGGTCCTTCCTGCCCACTTTGGCCGTGTCATCTGTTTGTAAACTGGTCCATGAATGGTACACAGCTGTCTGTCACAGGACTGAGGGGTGGAGGATGATGCACACCTGTGCAAGAGCTGCAGTTGTCCAGACTTAATAACAGTTTACTTTCCAATGCTTCTCCTGGAAGTTAAGAGCCTCCAACAACTCCAGAGTTCCAAAATAGTTGCTTTAGACAGATTCTGTCAGTGCAATTGCTAATGGATACTTCCTACTCTACCATCTTCCCAGAATCCTCTAGCCAAAGTTATCTTTTAAATACAATGTAAAATATCAACTAGTATGTGTGTTTAATACACAATTCTTTGTATTATGTTTATTTTATGAAGTTTTATGTATAAATCTCATAAAATATCATGGCTTTGAAAAATATTACAGGTAGTTGATGCTTGGTTGTATATAGATTATTTGTACATTTTTGAACAGTTAGGTTATGGTGTTAGGTTAGTAAACTATTGTTCCTGGTAGTTAAAACATTATGGGTTGGAGAAGGCAGTGGCATCCCACTCCACTACTCTTGCCTGGGAAATCCCATGGACGGAGGAGCCTCGTAGGCTACAGTCCATGGGGTCGCTAACAGTCGGACACGACTGAGCGTCTTCACTTTCGCTTTTCACTTTCATGCATTGGAGAAGGAAATGGCAACCCACTCCAGCGTTCTTGCCTGGAAAAAAAAAAACAAAAAAAAAAGACATTATGGGTGAGAATGGTTCTATTCCCTAATGTCATTCTATATTATCAACCAGGTGGGTTCTCCTGTGTTATTGTGGAGAAAAAAAAATTATTTTCAAAAGTAATTCTGTACTGTTATTCATCCCGGGACCCTATAAAGGATTGTGCATTATAATTGCACAAAATTGCAAATAAACACCTGCAGCTACTCAAAAGGAGGTGCCCCTGAGGATCCCTAAAGCAAATTTCTTTAATGCTACATACCTCATATTTTAAATTAACTCAACCCAAACATATCCTTTAAATTTGGCAAAAATAAGTGTATTGTTTCCAGTATAGAAAGTATACTTACTGTAGTGTGGAACCAAGGTGGCTCAATAAATATATATATACAAATTTCTAAAACTGGGTCACAGTCAATTATGTGATTTGTAGACATGAAAGGGAAAGCTGATATTAAAAAACACCATTGTTTGATTTAAAATGCTGTAAAACATTTGAAAACACCATCAACTGCCAGTTTACTGGATGGGCAATGATTACAAACAAAGATGGTTTATTCTTTTGGGGGAAAACATTTTCAGGTGTTTGCTAGGTTTTCTTTACTTCTTACTCTTTGCAGGTATTATATGTTATATATTTTAGGTGTTATACAGGGCAATAAAATTATATAGCATTAACTGTCTTGCAAAATAACTTTAGCACATATTTTGTATGCTTATCCAAATAATTATTTCATATAATTATGGTGATGATGGTGATGATTAATTTTGAAAATGAAGAAACAGTTGTTTGTCTGACTTGTTGACTTTCTCAAGGTCATCCTTAATATATAAACATCACCAACCTAATTATATAAACACTAGTTCCTGTCATCAGTAAAATTGCAAACTAGTACTTAGGGCATGAAGAGAAAATATACAATTCTGAAGAACTAATGAGTCTATTAAAATTTAGTTTTGCCTGTGAGACAAAAGGCCAAGCTTGTTTGTCAACAGTCTCTGCCCCAGTTCCTAAATGAATAACAGCCATCAGCGTCATCACCTTTGAGTGCAAATAACCATAATGTGTGTACCGCGTTCTCAAGTGTTGCCAGAGTCACAATCAGACCTCCCCCTGGATATGTAATATGTAGAAGTGTAAAGACAAACGTCTCTCCCTGAAGAACTGAAACACTTTGCAGGTAACCAAGGCAGGTGTGCCCAGTGCTATTAGAGTTCTTCTCCATGTGAAATTCTGCCACCTCACTCCAGTCTCCTATGGCTTTTTCTTAAGCTCACATATCTCTGTTGCAAGTCAGCATAGTTCGTCCAGCAGCTGTCACCGCAGCAATCAGTGTCCATGTTTTATTGCTTTAGGTTGTATTTCCTTGCAATCATTATCTCTAATTTCAACCTTCAGAAAAATCTTTCAGGTCTTGATAGAACATTATATGTTGAAATTAACTGAGGAATAGCAAAATAAAATCCAAACCTGCTCATCTCAGGGCAATGTACGATTATATGGGAAAAGTGAATTAAAAGAGTCAATGAATTGCATCGCGATAGAAGAACATATAATACACAGGTTTCATTTTTCAATAAATTTGTGTATTCATACAGATGATATTTTTATCATACTAGTATTCATTACCAATTTGAGGGACAGTCATTAAAATGATATAAATGATTTCTTTTATGGATTGTAGTTAAAAAGGATGGGCAAGTCATTTCTTAGAGATGTTGGCTCCTCAAGTTAGAACTGGCAGTGTCTGTGCTGAGATGAGTACCGCTGATGGGCCCAGTCATCAGTGTTCCAAGAGTGGAAATCTTTTCATCTGTGACCATGGAGTTAAAGTATTTAGGCACTGACTTAAACAAAAATCTACACCTATATTTCTAGCTCCAGCTACATCCTCTGTTCATCTCCATCTCTATCTGTATATCACAACATGAAATTTAAATCTACAGCAGATGTCTATTTTTGGATCAAGGTTCCCTATTCCAAGGTATCAGGGATACTCCTACCCAGTAGCAAAGTGCCTGAATGGCCAAATCAGAAATTAGACCATTTGGTAGGCATGGGGACAGTAATAGAAGTAGCATAAATTTGATATACACTTAATTGAGGCCATGAGAAGCAAAATAAATCATTCTGTCTGCTAAATATGAAATCCTCCTGTTTTTCAGCACCCTCCCATCTTCCCTAAATAGTGCTATGTAAGCACAATAGGCAACAGGCTCCTATTCCTAGATTCACAAAGAAATCCTTCTTTATAAATACTTTCCTGCAGTCATATTAATATTAATGAATCAGCTATAGCTATGGCTTTTTTCACATAAATCAGCTATCAGATATGCCTGCCTAAGATGTTTATTCCATTCACATGTTTCCTAATTTCTCCCTGATTTTTATACTCATGCATCATGATTTGATATGTTCTAGTTCTATATTCTAAGGTCTCTTTGTCTTTTCAATTCCATGTTTCTAGTTAAGAAGTAGAAATTCTTGTAGATTAACCAGGCTGTATTTGGAATTCAGAGATCAAATTTGGCTTCGAGAGATCATGTTTATGCTTACATTGGTTTTACATGTTAGCTCTGTAATGAAAAGAGAGAAATAATGTGGGATAAATTTAAATTGTAATATGTTAAAAAGCAGTATCCATGATATATTTTCAGAGGTAGCCTTGTGTGATGTGTTGGAGTAGGTGATGAAAGCTTTGCAAAACTGAGATTTTCCCTCTATATGTCTTTTGGATTAGGTGTCTTGGGAGCACCTCCTGCAGCAGGTGGAATCTATTTCCCATGGTCTTGACTAGAGCTCGCCATGCTTTGCTGAAAAGGACATTGTTCCAATTCTGAGCTTAGGCCTCCAGAAGCTTTTCAGTTTTGCTCTCCCTTCTGAAAACTTGCCCACTCACCATGTAAAAAAATTCTGGACTATTCTGCTGGATTATGAAAGACTTGTGGCCCACTGGTTTTCATTTTTCTAGCTGACAACTGTCCAGCCCCCATAGCATAGCTGCCTTACTGACAGGCTGTGGGGTAGATGCATGAACAAACTCATCTGAGGATGAAAGAACTGTCTAGCTGAACTCAGCCAAAATTGCCGACTCACAGAATCAATGAGCCAGCTAAAGAGTTGCTGTTTCAAGCCACCAAGGTTTGCATTGTTGGTTATTGTCATGGGTTGATTTGTGCTACCCACAGACAAGTTTGTACATTGACATTTAATCTCTGATAACTCCACATGTGACCTTATTTAGAAATACAGTCATTGAAGCTATAATTAGTTAAGGTTGGATGTGGTCCTTCTGGAAAAGGAAATGGCAACCCACTCCAGTATTTTTGCCTGGAGAATCCCATGGACAGAGGAGCCTGGCAGGCCATGGTCCCTAGGGTCACAGAGAATTGGGCAAGACTGAAGCAACTAAGCATGCACCTGCTCCTGCTGGAGTTGGATGGGCCCCAGTCCAATAATCCAGTATGACTTGTGTACTTAGAAAAAGGGAAATGTGGACACAGACTTGTACATAAGCAGAACACCATGGGAAGATTAAGACAGAGATAAGGGTGATGCCTCTCCAAGCCAAGGGACATCAAAAACTGAGGAGCACATGACCAGAAGCCAGGAGAGAGGCCCTGAACAGCTTCTCTCTGGGAGTCCTCAGAAAGAGTCAAACCTGCCAATTCTTTCATCCTGAGCGTCTAGCCTTCAGAACTGAGGCAATTAATTCCTATTGTTTAAGCTGCTTGGCTTCCATTATTTGTTATGGCATCTTTAGCAAACTAATACAATTATGCAGCCAAGGATAACTAATCTAAGCCACACACTTATTTGTTAGGAAACATAGGATAATAACTTTCCTTTTAAAGTGTTTGCATATATTCTGACATCCAATCCTATTCAGAAAATTTAAAAATATCTTGGACTTTCTTGTATTGCTGGTGAAAAATAAGTGATGAGGGCCATGTATTTGTCATTATTTAGAGAAGAAGGGATTGACTGGATGTGTCAGGCAAGTCATGAAAAATGAATGGGAATGGAAGAAATTGTAGAAATAAACTTTCAAGAACTCAAATGAAAGGATGTTTATGGAAAAATGCATGTGTCAAATCAGCTGAGTTTAGAAGTAGATCATTTTATGACAACTGAGAAAAATGAATCCTATGTAGATAGATTTGGACATGGGTTTGAGCAGACTCCTAGAGACAGTGAAGGACAGAGAACCCTAGTGTGCTGCAGTCCGTGGCTCACAAAGAATCGGATGAGTTACGACTGAACAACAGCAAGGTAGATTAGAAGGGTCAAGGTCTTATAAAGCCTAATTATACCATTCAGACATAATTTAAGAATAAACAAGCTTTATAGAACTCTAAAGCATGGCCAATTCATACCAAAAATTTCAAGTTCTGGGTAAAATGCATGGGACTGTTAGAGATTACAGGAAGAATGACTACTTGGAAGTGTCTCACCATATTCTTACTGATGAAGTCCTGAGTAACTTATGAAAGTCAATAACTTATGAAAAGGAAAGACTGATGTAAATATTCATCAAGAAAAATTGTCGCAAGGCTTAGTAAGTGCTAAATGTGTTTTAATTCTGGGCATGTGATTTAATTTTGCCAAACTGATTTTTTTGAAAAAATGGAGTCGGACACGACTGAGCAACTAAGCAACTGAACGTGTGCATGCACNGTCTGAGTGAACTCCGGGAGATGGTGATGGACAGGGAGGCCTGGCGTGCTGCGATTGATGGGGTCGCAAAGAGTCGGACACGACTGAGCGACTGAACTGAACTGAACTGAATATAGAAACTAGTTGAAACAGCTGTTTATTTTGCATGTCTCTCAAAGTTTGAATTCACATGTTATTTTCTATTTTACTTTGATTTTACCTATTCTGGAGTATACCTTCCTTTAAAAAAAAAAAACTTCTGCAACTTTCCAATGTTAATTTGAATATAAGGAGGGATTGAGGGGAGGAGGAGGAGGGGACGACAGAGGGTGAGATGGCTGGATGGCATCACTGACTCGATGGACGTGAGTCTGGGTGAACTCCGGGAGCTGGTGATGGACAAGGGAGGCCTGGCGTGCTGAGAGTCATGGGGTTGCAAAGAGTCGGACACGACTGAGCTACTGAACTGAACTGAACTGAATACAACCCTAAAGAATTCTTTCAATTTAATTTTTAAAATCAGCTAGAATACTCATGTTTTGCAGTAACAAATGTTCTGGCAGAATCTTAATTTTGCATCATCAGTGTAGTTCAAAAGTGGTTTGGATTTTGCTGTACTCTCTTTCCTCAGTAGTAATGAATGATGAACAAAAAGATATACAGCGCAGCTGGAGAAACCAGTCATCTTGTTCAAATAAATTGACTTAAAAAAAGAAAATGCATGAATACTCCATAAAACCATATTCTGAGAATTCCAAATGGTGTAATTCTCTCAGAAATAAAAGCTGAAGTGTTAAGAAAGTAGAGATTTCCAGAGAAAGAAGAAAGAGTACAAAACAGTACTGTATGTATACGTAGGATCAGAAAGGAGAAGTGATGACAGTGGAAAAGATGAAATCATGTTTTAGAAACAGAATATGCTTCTAAATATTATGGAAAGAAAATATGAAATTATTCATACAGTATAAATTTTAAGACAAAGAGGTTTATGCTATCAAAGTTTTCTAGAGTCACAGTTCTCATA
>SJYQ01096279.1:11979-26677 GCA_006410935.1 Redunca redunca
AATAAAGCCATATAAGATATACATGTATTAGTGATAATCTTTTAGGATTCGTTTTAAATTGCAAAGCCCCTAAACAAACCTTTGAATTGAATCAGAAGATGAATAAAAAACACAGGTGTGTTTGTTATACATAACAGATGCTTTCTGTTTTTAACAGTTGTTGTGTAAGTTTTAAAATGCTCCAGAATATTATTGACCCATGTCATTTGGTATCACTAGTGCTGAATTCTTTCTTGTGATTCACACATACTGCGTGCTCTCAAAGAAAGGCATTCGTAGCAAATCATTTATCCTGTACTTGTTGTATATACCAGTCTCTAATGCAAGGCTAAATTTATGGTTAATAAGCTATGCATAAAAATGTTTAAGTGTAACAGTTTCTATTCTAAATAAGGAGGAAATAAAAATTGAACTGTAGAAATCACAACAACTATAGATTTTAGTTTAAATCAGATATATTCATCATAGTACCTTAAATAATATGAAAAATATTCTGATGGATATTCATGAACATGCTTTGAAAACAACTGATTTCCTGTAGAATTATGGGAGTTTATGGAAATATAATGAAATATTTCATCCCTTTGTTGGAAGGTATGTGATCCTTACAAGTTTCTTTCACTGACTTGTAGAAATAAGCGTTTAAATGGTGCCTGTATCTGGGAATATGTTAAACAAAGGTTGTGCCAATCAGATACAGAAAAGAAAACAATGTAAGATGATGATCAAGTGAACCTTATAATTTTTGTATCAAGGATATAATTATGAGTATATCATTTCTGTCATATTCTATCTTTGATAAGTTTATTATGAATTAAGAGATTATATCTGAATGTATAAAAATCAACAGAAGGTGTGGGTGTTATGTTTTTATTGATATGAGAGAGGAAAACTATGGTATTTGTGTCTTGAAAGGATCCCTGTGCCTAGCCATAAGTTTAAATACCTAAGTGATACAGAGAAGGGTTGATATGTCATGTCCATAAGGAAATTTGGAAAAGCAGTTCAATTTCAAATGAGTTAAGCCACTAATTATCAACCAGTTTTTATTTTTAATAAGTTTAATATCTGTTTCCACTCTGTCCCTAAAAACAAAACAAAACAAAATAAAACAGGTTTTACAAATGTAGGTACAGATCAAGGCAGCAAGAACCTGTGGTTTAATATTCATGTTATTTTTACTTTATTGTTTTGTATCAAAGTCTCATTGCCAAGTCATGCAGAGCACTGGGGTCATTAAGCTTACAATTGACAAAATTTAAAAAACAAATCTAGAAAATAGCTTCAGTTTCCAAGTGGCTTTGGCAAAGGAAACCTGGATAATTTGTGATATTTGGTGCCAGTAACGTTTTAAAGCTGGATTCATATCAAGACCATTAAGCATCTTTCATAAAAAAATGAAGAAAAACTGATCCTCTCCCCTTTCTTTCTGTATGTAGCTTTCAGAGCTTGACTTTCAGAGCTGCCAACTTGGATGTCAAAACACTCAGCTGAATGTTCCTCTATTACTAGAGTCTCCAACATGTGTTAAAATTTGGCTGAATTAGAAATATGCCAACAGTTAAACATCTTGAGTCCTTTTCATACTGAGTTCCTGGCATTTAATTGTGGTGGTTCCGTCACTTACCAGTCTCTAGCCATGACTATAGGAATTTTCATTTGTCAACATTTTGCAACTCTATGTTGTACATATTTAATTCATTAGCTTATTGGTTGTTTCATTCTTTTTTCTAAGCCTATAAATGCCAGAAGGACATATGGATAGTTCTGTGGGAAACAATCACCTTTTCTCTGATGAGTAGACATATTCGCTTTAGAATAGAAACAAACCATAGCTACTGGTTTTTAACTCATAATTATTTTTCCTTGGGGTACCTTCCTGTGAAATGCTATCATTTTGTCCAGGTTCAAACTTTGAAGAGAATCTGCTCTTCTCCAATTACTATTCTTTTGCAAAAGGAAAGCCCTCAAGATGATAGCAAGGGATAAATCACCATAACATTTAAAATTCCAATAAAAGTGCTTATTAATGGAATTTAAACAGTTCTTTCATGAAAAATAAGATTAAAACATAACAATGCATTTTGCCTTAAGTAACATTTTATCATGTCACCCAATTTTTTCATATGTATATGGAATCAACATTATTGTAAGTACTCTGAGGACAATTCTTTTTTCCAGTTCAGTCGCTCAGTCGTGTCTGACTCTTTTGAGAATGGGCTGCACCATCCAGACTTCCCTGTCTGTCACCAGCTCACAGAGCTTACTCAAACTCATGTCCATCGAGTCGGTGATGCCATCCAACCATCTCAAATAACAAATAGCACTAGGTATAATGTGAGCACGTCATGCTCAAAAAGTATCTTCTACTTAGTGGGTTAGGATAGTTTTTAGCTTTGAGGGATAAAACTGTTACATATCTATATTACAAAAGGAAATAATTAAAAATTATAAATCTGTAACTGATTGCATAGCTAGGTGTAATAGCTGTGAAATATGTAAGAATACATTTTATTTCTTCCTGTTCTTTTATTGTAGTAGTGTAAAAATTTAACTTAGTGATAATGTAAAAAATATTTGACTCGTTTTTCCACAAAACATATATGGATTTCAGGAGAAAACAATTGGAATTTGAACATGTATTAATATTAATGAAATTTTTTAAAGTGTCAAAGTCAACCAGAGAATCAGAATAACTTGAGTTTAAGTTATGATTTTTTTCACATAGGAACATCATTGCTTGCTATATACCTTGTTACAGACTTCCCTGGTGACTCAGCTACAAAGAACCTGCCAGCATGCTGGAGACACAGGTTCGATCCCTGGGTCAGTAAGATACTGTGGAGAAGGGCATGGTAATCCACTCCAGTATTCTTGCCAAGGAAATGCCTGGATAGAGGAGCTTGGCGGGCTACAGTCCGTGGTGTCGACTGAAGCGACTAAGCACACATATCTTGCTATAAGAAGTTACTCAAAAGTCTCTAAGCCTCTTCCATGCCTTTTGTTATTTTTTAAGGTAATTTAGTAAGTGACTGACATAATAATTGGCAACATATACTTTGAGGGCTTCCCAGGTGGTGCTAGTGGTAAAGAATCCACCTGCCAGTATAGGAGACACAAGAAATAAAGGTTTGATCTCTGGGTTGCAAAGAACTCTGAGTAGGAAGTAGCAACCCACTCCAGTATTCTTGCCTGGGAAATCCCACGGACAGAGAAGTCTGGTGGGCTACAGTCCATAAGGTTGCAAAGAGTGGAACACGACTGAGCATAACAACACAGAATTTATTCCCCTCCTTGAGTTAGTCTATAGGCAATAGTTTGAAGAGCACAATAGACCTCTTAGTGTTAAAAGATCATTTAAAACAGTACTATTATATTTGATACAGTAAAATACTCTTGAAATTTTCACTTTATTTAAATTCAAAACAGGAAATTCTGGATAGGTAAAATTATCAGTACTGAAAAAAAAATACAGCTTAAATAGTTTAAGTTAAAACAAGGGCCAATATTTTATAGGAGATGATATAAAAATGGCTGTTATGTTTTATATATGGAAATAAAGCTAAAAATTATAAGGAAAAAATTTAATCTTTTTTAACAATAATTTACTTACCTCAAATGCTAACTTAAAATCATTCAAGTGGAGATGATTCACATAACCTCAAGATAAAATTGCAATGAAATTATTACTGGAATATTTTAATTCATGTTTTACTTTCAATGTGAGCATAACGGTTGCCATTTTTCAAAAAGGATCTTGAAAGCTTTGATCAGTTTTTCCAAGTTTATCTTAACTTTGATATGAATGTTATTGTCTTATAGGCATCATCCTTTTTACTTTTTTTCATTTAATTGTTAACTGGTCTCACTCTGCTAGATAAATATTCATTGTCAATGGCTTAAAGTTCTTTTAACACCTTATTTAGGACCTCTTTTGCCTTTAGGGACCTAGATACTTTTTAAATTAAATTCAAAATTTGTATTTGAAATACATTAAGTATATTTTCCATTGCCATGAGAGAGAGAGTGGTAACTCTATTAGTATGAAATGGTGTATGATTGCATTAGTCAAGAGTTTCCAGGGAAATAGGACTGACAGGACATCTATATCTGTCTATCTATTTAGAGAGGTTTATTGTAGGACTTGGCTGACATAATACTGAAGGGCAAGAAGCCACCCAATCGGCTATGTTGAAGATGGAGAACAGTGAAAGTCAGTGGTATAATTCAGTCTGAGAACCAGGACAGGTCTGTGGTGCATATCCTAATCTGAATTTGAAGGCCAGAAAACCAGGAATGCTGATGTCAGAGGGCAGGAAAAGATGCATATGCTATTTCAGAAAGAGTAGATCCCTCCCTCCTCTGCCTCTGTTGTGTCCAGGCTCTCACCAGATTGGGTGATGTCCTCTCTCACTGGGGAGATCATCTGCTCTAATCAGCCAGGGATTCAAGTGCTAATCTCCTCTGGAAAGACCCTTGCAGGCACACCCAGAGATAATTTTTTACCAGCTTTCTGGACAGCCTTTGGCCCAGTCAAGTTGACACATAAAATTAGCAGTCACCTTGATGTTTGAATAATGACTGATTTTACTAATTTATTAGTAGAAATGATTTGGTTAAGGCAATTCTTTTTTCTTATGTAAAATTTATAACTGAGGAGACCCAAATATTGTATAACAAGGGACACTTTTACTATTCAATTATAGCCAACACTACAAGTTATAGCTTGTAGTATATACAAGTTATACTTGCATACTTATCCATACTACAAGTTATAATGACAGACCTGGAAACACTGAGGAGCTATTTCAGCTTTGATTTAAACTGCCCCAGGAACACTGAAGAATTAGAAATTTAGGAAATTCTTATAAAAGTTTGATCTTTACCAACATATACTTAATTTTATAATGGGATGAAAATCTTTATAACGAAATCTTAAACTTTAGCTTGTTTTGAACTGAACACAACAGTGTATTTTACTTATTAAATAGTATTCAGCTCACTTAAAATTTTATTTTTATTTAAAGAGAGTAACTCAAATAGGTAGCACTCTGATCAGTGGACAGTAAATAACTTCTTAAAACAAGGATGAACATTTCACTCATACAGACCCAAGAATGAAGAGCTTCCATTCCAACGGAAGTTTGATGTCATTTACTACCTCTGCCCTAAACGTTTTATGGTTTCCCATCTGCCTACCAAGATGTACCCCATCCTTACTCACACCCCACTGCTATCTAACCTCCTGTCCAGTTACTTCCCTCCTCTTTTACAAACCCCAGTTCAAGGAGTTTTCTTGTTACTCCCAAATATGCCTGCAAGCTCCACCTGCTGCTGCTAAGTTGCTTCAGTCGTGTCCGACTCTGTGCGACCCCATAGAAGGCAGCCCACCAGGCTCCCCGGTCCCTGGGATACTCCAGGCAAGAACACTGGAGTGGGTTGCCATTTCCTTCTCCAGTGCATGAAAGGGAAAAGTGAAAGTGAAGTCCCTCAGTCGTGTCCGACCCTCAGCAATCCCATGGATTGCAGCCTTCCGGGCTCCTCCGTCTATGGGATTTTCCAGGCAAGAGTATTGGAGTGGGGTGCCATTGCCTTCTCCCGCAAGCTCCTCCTACAGGGATGGAATTCTGGCAGCTTCCTCTGCCTAAAATATTCTTCCCACAAAATAAGTAGATGTCTCACTTACCTCCTTCCATTTCTACAAAAATAATACCTCACTGAGAACTTACCTGCCCACCTTATTTAAGAATGCAAAAACTACCCCTTTACTTCATCTTTTGTTTTATTTTTCTCCACAGCACGTGTCACTTTTAATATGCTTTTCACTATATATCTCTTTTTTCTCATCAGTCTGTTTTGTGGAGACAACACATACACACATATATATGCATATATATATGTTTATTTATATGTATGTTTTATATATATACATATATATAAAACATATATACAGACAACATTACAATCTCTATAAGGGAACAATTTCAACTTTTTGTTGACTAATTTATGCACAGCAGCTAGAATGGCACCTGAGACTTAATAAGTACTCAGCAAAGAAATAGGAACAAACTGACTGAATGAATCATATATTTATTATCAGAATCACTTTAGTTTTGAGTGTCTAAATTAATAGACATTGTCAGGAATTTAGAGAAATATGGAAAATTGTGAGTTTTTTGTGTATTTGAAATAAAGGAGAACTGTAGATTTCATCTTAAGTGAATAAATGGTTATTGTTCTGCTCTATCAGGAAATGAGTGCAACGGATTTGGTAATTGATGCCTAGAGGATCCTATCACATAAGTGTGTGTGGTTAGCATACAGAGTAGACCATGATCAGAGAACACTGCTCCCAACATCAGACTTAGCCCTTCATCTTCTCGTGATCTGCCGATCTAGGTCTGGGCTCCATCTCATGAACCAACCCCGGAAGCAGTGTTTATGTGCTCTGTTCATGTGCAGAGATGTGTGTATATCAAATTAGTTGTTCTTTGATTTAAAAGATGATTGATTCAGTGCAGTAGCAAAGGCAGCCATTAGTTATTGCCTAGAGCACAGGGAAGCACAAGAACCATCAGTACAGACTAAATAAGAAGTGTAGAAAATTTTTTACTTCCTAAAAAAGACAAGGGTAGACATGGATGTCCAGTACTGGCTCTAGGTATTTCTTCTCTTAAGGAGTATTTAGCTCTGGCCATAGATATGTGTTGAATACACCCATACACACACACCCCCCTTTAGAATGTTTCATGTATATACATAATATGCAGTATGTAGGAAAATAAAATATAAAAGAATTTGAAAATGAAAACATAAAATTATATATGCAGTAGACGCATGGCCAAAGAACAATGCCTTTGCCTACACATTTAAACCTGATTATTGAATATTAGAAGAGACAGTGTCCTTTATAATTAAGTGAATTCAAAAGCAATTTGCAACTGAGGGAAAACCTAAACAAGATATTTGCATAATTATTGAAGTCTGATTTTACACAAAGTGGGCAGGATAAATACTGGAAGGATACACTGAAACATAGTTTAAAGCATGTAATTATAGCATAATTATCTGGGAAGCAGCAATAGCAGGGTAATAACTTGTTTGAAAATCTGAAATGGGCACATGGGGAAGACTGATTGCCTCCAATCTGGGATATTCAGTTTGTCTCCCAACTATGGTGCTCATTAGGTGGATTCCTCCTTTGTTGGATAATTTTAGTGTTGCCTCTGTTAGCAAAACTTCAAATTAGTTGTTGACAAACTTTGGGAGATGCTTAGGGACAGGCCTGCCATGCTGCAGCCCATGGGGTTGCAAAGAGTCGGACATGACTGGGAGACTGAACAACAACTCTTGGCTTAGTAGCAGTCTATAAAATAAGAATAATTTAACCCATTTTCTACCTTAAAACTAACACAGCACAAAGCATATGTGTATATATTATTGCCCTGAATCTGAGATATCTTGATTTCAATCCTTAAACCTGATCAAAATCTATTTCTTAAAAATACTACCGATATTAATAACTCATAACATTTATGAGGAATAAGGGAAGATAAAAGCTTACTTATACACTTAAATATTTAGAAAATACTTGGTGATTCTAAGTATTCAAACATGTTAAATATTTTTATTATTTGTATTACTTTGAACATTTATAGTTCTATTTTTATTGTCTCTTACCTACTCCATTTCTTATACATATGTGTATTGTATATGCTGATTTTATTGCCTAGTAATCCCTGGGTTGGGAAGATCCTCTGGAAAAGGAAATGGCTACCAACTCCAGTATTCTTGCCTTGGAAATCCCATGGACAGAAGAGCCTGGCAGGCTATAGTCCATCAGGTGACAAAAGGGTCAGATATGACTTAGCAACTAAAGCAACAACAAAATGGACGTAAAATAATATTTTTATAACTATTAACAATTTGCCTGACACAGATATTGACAGAGTAAATCCAGGTGACGTGCTTTGTACTAGTTTTCCTTTATTCGCTTCCCCAGATCTCTTTTCCACCTTCCTTTGCTCTACTCTGTCTTCAGTTGGCCTCTGGGTTATTTGGTAATGGTAGACTTAGTAGACAGTCTGAAGGTAGGTGCTTGCATTCCCTTAGCTGAATGTCTCTAAAACAATGCCAACTCTAACTAGAACCTCTTTAGTTTCTTCTGTTCTTCTGAGTTCTGGCAGCGCTATTTCTTCCTTTTATCTCTGTATTCCTAGAGATGCAAGCAACTTCAGTTAACAGGCTCTCAGAGCCACACCTCAACAAATCTTGTTTGGTCCATTAAGTCTTCCCACAATTGCGTATGTAGTCCCTTTGTTAATTTATCTTTATTTGAACTATGTGGGGTCAATTCTGTTTTCTGTGGAATGCTGATTGATAGTGCTCTGTTCTAGAAGTAGCCTTCAAGATTTCATTTAGATTGAGCTAGCTTCCCTGATAACTCAGATGGTAAAGAATCTGCCTGTGGTGCAGGAGACCCAGGTTCAATCCCTTGATTGGGAAGATCCCATGGAGAAGGGAATGGCTACCCTTCCAGTATTCTTCTTGCCTGGGAAATCCCATGGATAGAAGAGACTGGTGAGCTACAATCAGTGGGATTGCAAAGAGTTGGACATTACTGTGTGACTAACACTTTCACTTTCACTAGGAAATACATAGATGGCACTGACACCTTGGCAGGCTTATAACTGCAATTATCCAAGTTACCATGGGGTAGAAGAGCAAGACTTTGAATATCAAATGCCTATTGTCCTGGATTGTAATTGAGGTTACAAATACTGTGAGTTAGACTAGCTGCCTCTGACTGCCATGGAGGGTTTTTTCAAACAATAATATCAACAGCAAAGCGGTCTTTAAATTCCCAACATAAGTGCTAAGTGGAACAGACAACTTCTACAGAGGTCTTGAAAATAATTCTTATTGTTTCTTATATTTGCAGGGTAGATGATACTGAAGATCAGGTCTACAATATAACTTGGTGATTGTAACATCACAAAGCCAACTAAATTCAGGATTTCATGTCTTACTTTAAAGTTAAGGCACTGATTGGGGAAATGTGGAATCTTGAGATTTGTAAAAAGAATATTTGGACAGACAGACAAAAAAAAAGAATCTTGGATAACCCCAAATCCCTGAATATTTATTGCCAAAGATACCTATTATTTCCTGTCTGATGATTGCATTAATTTTTGCAATAACTTCACAGGGGGCAAGTACCACCTACCCTTCTTCATGTACCAGCATTTCCCAGTCGAGGTTCATCAAAATTTTATAGAAAATTATTCCTATAGCTATTTTCTAAATTTCCTCAAGAACTGTATGTAACTAGTATCATTCTGGATGGATATACAATAAATAAAGTCATTATGTACAACAAATTCCTTTGGTTATTGAAACAGTTTTCTCAGAGAATCCCCGGATGTGAAGGATTGGGTTTTGATACTATTAAATGTTAAATAATAGCCCAGAGGAGAAATTCAAGGTCTTTTCTGGGAGGAAATATTATACATGCAAAGGAACTGGAAGACCATGTTCCTTTGTATAAGTGAGAACTAGGGAGCATTTGTTGGGGAAGGCAATGACACCCGACTCCAGTATTCTTGCCTGGAAAATCCCATGGATGGTGGAGCCTGGTAGGCTGTAGTCCATGGGGTCTCGAACAGTCAGACATGACTGAACGACTTCACTTTCACTTTTCACTTTCATGCATTGGAGAAGGAAGTGGCAACCCACTCCAGCGTTCTTGCCTGGAGAATCTCAGGGACGGTGGAGCCTGGTGGGCTGCTGTCTATGGGGTCGCACAGAGTCGGACATGACTGAAGTGACTTAGCAGTAGCAGTAGCAAGGAGCATTTGTAAGAATGAATTCAAAATTTAGTTTAAAAAATTTGCAATGTAAGATTGGATTGGGTTAGATTTACTGATACAGTGCATTCATTCTGGATTTTCTGTATAATTTTTCAGCTCTAACTTGGATATACTACATTTCTTTTTTTGAGATTTACTTGAATATTAGACTTCATAGTCTACTTTCAATAAGGTCCAGATTCTAGAATTCTCTTGGAATAATATAAAGAATGATGTAGAATAAGGAATATGTTTAAGGAAATTATAATGTTGGGGTAAATCTATTATGTGCAACCTTCTCACATCCTACAAGCTGTGATGTTTAAGAATAGCACTGAATACTGTATTTATCATGGTATTCAAGGTATTCATATGTGTGTGTAGTAAGTCACCTACCAACGCATTAGTTCCATTCTGAGAGCAGGTTTGTAAGTTCAGTTTGTTCCTAATTCTGACATATTTAACTTAGGTACCTAATTAACACACTCAGCTATATAGTACTGTACTGTAATAGGTTTACTTTTCACACAAATAATACATTTAAAAAGAGCACAAAAATAAAACGTTTTAAATCTTATATTACCTTGAAAAGTACATCAGTGCTATACAACAGCTGGCATCCAATGAACAAGCAGGAATAGTTACTGACTGGGACACAGACGGCAAACTGCAATTTAACTCATGACTGAAAGCACATTTGCATCTTTGAAAGTTCACACCTTGAAGGGTATATATATATATATATATATATATATATATATATATATACTTGTTTTGTTTCTCTCACCCAAATATACTTCTCTATTGTTCCTGTTTTCATTGGGATTCAGTAACATCATTTCCTTCTCTTGTTCCTTAAGCCTAAGAAGTCATTACAGCATCCTGCTCTGTGTATGTGGTCTGGATGTCCCAATATTCTTTGTTCCTTATTTGTAATCTTGCCCCAAATGTGCAAACAATCCCTTCATTAGCATCTCTTTTGAACTATCTGAACTGAATTTATGTGCACGTGGAGATTCTGACTTACAAATACCTCACTTTACATTTTTTTTTTTTNCAATTAGAAGTCTTGCTCCTCAGGGAAACATGATAATTTAGAAAGCAGGAGTTTCTTATAAACTGAAAAGATTCACATGATTTATTGATGTCCATTATTTCATGAGTAAAGAAAATAGATCTTTAGTATCTCTAACTGAATGGGGACTGATAGATTTCCAGGACAAAAACAATAGTCATTTTAAAGAATTATGATCATGACCAGGTTTTAATGATAAAATCAGAATGATTAGATCGCTACCTATAAAATAACCAAGAGTATACTGAAGTCCAGATTATGCTTCCATGTCTGCTAAATCTGTGTGCCTTCCAGGTCATTCTTCAAATACCAAAAGCAAACAAGTAATTTTTCTCTAAATGTGTGTATGTACATACATACATGCATGTTTGTCATTTAAGCAAGAGGTGCTCCTACTGGAACTTGGCTGGCCTTATTATGTAAAGTAAGGATAGCTAATGTGACAGAAGACATTGATCTGGCAGCAAAATGGCCCTATGTTTTTGTTTTTATGGACCAAAAATATCTTTCCTTGTAGAAACGAAAACTGGTTTTATTGTTTAGTCACTAAGTTGTATCAGACTCTTGTGATCCCATCAACCATGAGCCAGGCTCCTCTGTCCATGGGATTTCCCAGGCAAGAATATTGGAGTGAGTTGCCATTTCCTTCTCCAGGAGATCTTCCCAATCCAGGGCTGAACTTTTGTCTCCTGCATTGCAGGTGGATTCTTTACTGCTGAGCCACCGTGAAAATTATAGAACCTTATATAAAGATTTCTAACCACCATATTGAATACTCCTGGCTCTCCTAGAGTTTGTATTGAATGCAAAATCAAGGGAAAAAAGACCATCTTCCAAACAGCTTTAACAACTTGTCTCCATCTAGTTTCCCAAACAGAAAACCTCAAATATACTTTTGATGTGGATGATTCTGAACCATTTTGCTCATGTAAGTGTTATTCACAAAACCAGGTTTCCCTGTGCATTCTGTTTTCATCTGTCTGTTTCTAAATCTTTGTTCCCATCATCTCTGAGTCCAGTCAACACCTTTCCCAATTTGAACCATTTTATTAATCTCATAACTGACATCTTCTGTCAAGTAAAGCTTCCATATAATATACTTTCTGCTCTAGCAGAATATCTTTTCAAAATATGTGAATGGTTCCAACTTTAAAAACTCTCTAATTCCCTCCCAGTATCCCTAGGATTAAGAATAAAATCTTCATAGACCCAAAGTGGCTTTTCCATTCAAACACTTTAACCTTTCCTGCAGGAGTCAGTCCTCACTTTTACCCTCAAGCACATGCACTTGTACCTTGCTTTAGAGACTTTACACAGATTGCTCCCTTTGTCTGCAGAACTCTAACTTATTTTTCAGTCTTAGCGTAAATGTCATTTCCTCCAGCAAGTTTCCCTGACCTTCAGCCTGGGATAAAATGTCTCATTATGGGCTCATATAGCATCCTGAAATTTTTACATTTCGCTTTCTGGGATCTTGTTTGATGTGCGTCTCCTTTCCTATTCTGTTCTGTGAGTACCGTGGCCCTATTAGCTTTCTTTATCACTGCGTCCCTTGCCTCAGTTTCATGCATGCATATAGAAGGTATTTCATTTCTTTTTTAATCAACAAAGTTTTCATCAGTTTCTCTTAGGGCTTCAGCATGAACTAGGATATAGTAAGTACTCAGTTTTTGAAGAAAATTAATATAAGTAATAAGCTTTTGAGGAATACCTTTTTGCATATGTGAGAGACTGATTTTTGAATGAAATACCCAATGGGGTTTTCCATGTCCTGTATATACTCTCTTCAAAATATTTAAATATTTTATTATTTATTGTATGTCTAGGCTATTTTGCTCTTTGCTAGTGAGCTCAGATATGTTTATCATTCAGAATTAATAGCTCTTCTTAGTCAAGTTTTTAAGCAAAAATATATTTCCTTTTTTCCTCCCCTCTACCTGTTTAATTACTACTCAGTTTTTGTTTTTCTTTTAATGGACCTTTGAACCTGTGTCNCTTTTATTGTACTCAGTTTCAGATTCTTTTTGAAATTAAGCACAATATAAATAGTAAACTAAGAACAGTTGAAAACCCATTTTGGTGTTAAACAATTCTTCCAGCAGTCATCACTCATATTTTACAGTCTTCTTTGGAAATGATCCCTTAACCTAACAATTGAAATAAAAGAATTTCTCAGATTTTTCAGTGTTCTCAAAATTTACAGAAATAATGGATTCAGGTGTGTCTGCTTGCTGAATATATTTCTGTAAAACAATGCATACTACAAAGTCACACACTAAAAATTCAAAACTTATCAAAATAAAGTTGTTGCTGTTTAGTTGCTCAGTTGTGTCTGACTCTTTGCAACCCTATGGACTGTAGCCAGCTAGGCTCCTCTGTCCACGGGATTTCCCAGGCAAAGATACTGGAGTGGGTTCCTATTGCCTTCTCTAGGGGGTCTTCCAGACCCAGGGATCAAACCTGCGTCTCCTGCTTGGCAGGTGGATTCTTCTACCACTGAGCCACCAGGGAAGCCCAAAATAAATTTAGAGCCTGTATAATCAGAAAGAACAGAGACGATAGCATTGCTAACAATAATGCTTGTGTGTGTGGTCAGTTGTATCTGACTCTTTATGAACCCATGCTAAGTTGCTAAGTCACTTCAGTTGTGTCCGACTCTGTGCAACTCCATAGACGGCAGCCTACTGGGCTCCCCTGTCCCTGGGATTCTCCAGGCAAGCACACTGGAGTGGGTTGCCATTTCCTTCTCCAATGCGTGAAAGTGAAGGTGAAAGTGAAGTCACTCAGTCATATCTGACTTAGCGACCCTGTGGACTGCAGCCTTCCAGGCTCCTCCACCCATGGAATTTTCCAGGCAAGAGTACTGGAGTAGGGTGCCATTGCCTTTTCCATAGACTAGGGCTATTCAAATGACAGGTACATTTCTGATAAACAAATTAATTAAACAATCATTACATAATTTAACTTTAGAAATAATATGAAAGTAATTTGATGAAAGAGGAGATAAGGAAGTGTTGAAGATACTGATTCTGAAAAAAAGAATATTTGCAAAGATTAGTGAGAACGCTCCAGTAAATTTTTTCCAATATGGATCATTGGGCTGTACTGAGACAAAGGGAGAATTCTGAGCAAAATGGCACCATATATAAGCATTTGGTCCTCAGACAGCATGATGAGTTTAGTTCTGTTAGGATTCATGGTGAAATCTGCTGTACCGGTAACAAACAAGCAACTATATGATAGAAATTTTAATATTAGGGGCTGGGGAAAATTGTGCTATTCAGCCAGCTTCCATGTTAAACAGGTATCATTTCCTTATTTACCAAGCTCTCATTTTCATGAGTTTGAAGCCTTTATTTTCATTACTGAGTCATATTTTGAGACAGGCAGTACAGACTGCATTTGATCTTTACTCTAGAGGAAGGGATGAATATGAAAATAGTTCCAAGCAGTGCTTCTCAAACTATGATATTCATACAAATTACCTGGAGATCTTGTTAAAAAGCTAATTCAGATTCAAATTCAGTTTGTCTGGGAGGGGCTTCAGATTATACATCAGGATAATGCATATGCTATTAGGCACAGAGCAGGCCTCCACTAGCAAGAGTCTAGATGAGCTCTGTTCCGTAGAAATGTGAGCCATGCATGTAATTTTAGACTTTTCAGTAGCCACATTAAAATAAAAATAAATAGGTGAAATTTATTTTTTACCTATTTTAGGTAAAAATATTTTACCTATTTACAATATATTTTATTTAACCTAATATACCCAAAA
>SJYQ01096279.1:26713-83322 GCA_006410935.1 Redunca redunca
AAAAATTTTAATGAGCTATTTTACATTCTCTTTTCATATAGCTGTTTAAATGTTGTATTTTCATCAGAAATTCCTGATGTTATTTTACATTTGAAAAAGTAACATCTCCAGTTGTTCCAAATATACTTAAAATATTTCCAACTGACTTAGAGTATCAGAGTTTAAAATTAAATTTAAATTAATTAAAATTAAAAGAAAGTAAACATTTGGCACCTAAATTGTCACATTTCAATGCTAAGCCGCCACACATAGCTAGTACTTGTCATGTGGGTCAGCACAGATACATAGACTATTTTAACTAGATTTAAATATTTTAAACAGAATATTTAATGGAAATTTACAGCAAGCTTCAGAAAACAGCATACAATTTCTCCTTCAGTAAATATTGTTTGGAGTTTTAATACATGCCAACTATTTTGCTGAGTGTTTTAGCTAGATAAAGTAAAGGGAGAAAACAAGTGTAAGGATCTAGAATGCCTTAAAAAGTGTAAGAGCAGGAATTCAGCTGGGTGTCAGTGGCTGAAACTTGGAAATGCAAAACCAGGAGGAAATATATTTGCCTTTACTCTGTATCCATTTGGAAAGAACACATTTCTTCTCGTTCCCTGCAGGAGGACATCTGTCCCTCCTCTTCATCCACATCCTGTGTGAAGGATGCTTACCCCCAGCCTCCTCAGGTTACATACTCTGCTGGTTTTTCCTTCTTTCTCTGCAGTGCCCAGCCCAGCCTTCTTTCTCTCTTCTGTGACACAGGAGCTGCAGCCTGCACAGCACCGTCATCAGACTCACTTGCTGGCGGCACTAGGTTTTTGTCTAGAATCTGGAGTGAGAGTGAAAGGCAGGCATCTGGGAGAAGGGTTTTCTTTTTTAAATTTCCGTATCCTGTTACTTTCAGTTTGATAACAGACGATAACACAGGCTCTTTCTAGCCCTGGAATGTTTCAGCATCCTCATCACCAGCTATGCTCTAAATAGACTCTAGTACCAGCCAGATTATCCCTTCCTCTTTGGAAAGGCAGAGATGTCCTGTCCTCTTCAAAAGTCTGAGGTTCTTTGAGCTCTTAGATTCTGGTCCCATCATCTCTTATTTTTGGTCTGTGAATGCTAGCTTCAGGGTTAACTCAGTCCTACTGGTGGTGGTTCCTTCCTTGCTAGTGATATAATAATTAACTCAGCTCCACTGGCGGTATGTTCCACATAGTGGATGATATCTATGTTACCTTAAGGTTTTCCTTTTTGCTCTTTCATTTTTCTCATCTGGATAATCAATCTGCCCTATTAAATCTCCTCTTTTTAAAAAACATTATGTGGTTTCTATTTTCCTGATTCACACTGACTGATATACTTGGAACAGAGAGAAAGTCACTGCAGTTCTTCAATTTAAATTCCAAGAGATAGGAGAGTTCCTACTCATCTATATTATGTCTGGGGGGAGGACAGTGGAGTCCATTCTTGGTCTAATCAACTACAGAAAAGACAATAGTTCCATGCATTAGAAAAAGAAAAAAGGCTGCTGGAAACTGGAATCCTCCTGCTTGATGTTGTGTTTGTTTGTTCCCAGAGAAAAATCATAAGATGTACAGCTGTCTCAAAATATGTCTACCTAAAAGATAATCATAGAGTTAAAGCTCTATAGACATGACTATATTAANGCTTGATGTTGTGTTTGTTCCCAGAGAAAAATCATAAGATGTACAGCTGTCTCAAAATATGTCTACCTAAAAGATAATCATAGAGTTAAAGCTCTATAGACATGACTATATTAATCTGATAGATTTGATTCACTTGACCATCCTTCCAGTTAATTAAACAAATTTAGCAACTCTTACCTGATGAAGTACTTTTCTCTAGAAATTATTCTGCTTTTCTCCTATATCATTATCAAAAGTACATCTACTGGATATTTTCTGATAGGATAAGATAAAATCGTGTTATTTTTATGTGAATAAAATATTATTTGCTTCACCTCCATTTTCAGCTAATATTCCTTTTCCTTTTGCCTTTACATAAATATTCCTCCAAACAGTTTCCAGTATGAGTGATTTCTACCCTCTTTCTTTACATTTGCCATGAAAATCATTACTTTTAGGAATTCATTCCTGTATTTATGCAGAAGCTGCTCACATTAAAGTCTAAAAATGGATGTCTCTGTTGTTAAAACCAGAGCCCAACCTGATCTAAAAGCAACAAGTACACTTGGTCACATCTTCCTTGATATGCAGGCCATCACATTCTTCTGTTTTGTTTTTTTTTTTCCTTTCCCTTTGTGTATCCTCTTTGTCTCTGTGACATCTAAACTCTAGTCCTTGGACTGCTTCTCTCCCTACACTCACTTTGTAACCTCATCAATTCTCTTGGCTTTAGATAGGTTGACAAGTCTCAAATCTATACCTTGGCTCCGAACTCGTCCCTGAATTCAGACTCATGTATCTAAAGTGAATTTGACATCTCTACTGGAATGTCTAAAAGGAATCTCAAGCTTTAAAAGTAATACCCTCAAAATCTTGCAAAAAATATTTTAAAAAGCTTTAAAAAGTATTCATCTAACACAATCCCAAATTGGCCTCCTCACCTTATTACCTTCCCTGTTTTAAAATATGTCAACTTCTCAGATGCTTTACCCTCTCAGCCACCAGGGAAGCCCTCTATTTCAATTGTTTACCCTAAAACTTGTCATTCAGCCTTTCCTTATCTTTGTCTTTCACACTTCACATGTAAGCTAAAGGAGTTCTGTTGGTTCTGCCATCAAAATATATGTGGAAGCTGATCACTTCTTTTAGCCACTTGTTCTACTGCCCTCATGCAAGCTAATGGTATATTTCTAAAATACCTTATCTAGATAGCTTTATAATTGGTGTATTGGCCTTATCCTTTGACTTTCAATGTCCACATTCAACACACACTTGATATTCCTTACCCTGTGCTTTACAAATATTAAATAATTTATTGCTTATTATACTTCCCTTGTAGCTCAGTCGGTAAAGAATCTGCCTGCAGTGCAGGAGACCCAGGTTCGATCCCTGGGTTGGGAAGATCCCCTGGAGAAGGAAATGGCAACCCCCTCCAGTATCCTTGCCTGGAAAAGTCTCATGGACAGAGGAGCCTGGTGGGCTGCAGTCTGTGGGGTTGCAAAGAGTCGGGCATGGCGGACCGACTAACACTTACTTATACTTCTATGAGGTAGATACAACTGTCGTCATCAGTATACCCATGAGAAAGATGAGCCACAGTGAGCTGAAGTAAACTGACCAAACCCCCATAGTTGATTAATGTCAGAGATAGGTCCCTAGGTTATCAGGTACCAGAATCTCTTAATCTCTATTCTCTACTACAGCTCTTATTCCAACAAAAATCACAGCATGTCACTCATCTACTCAAAACATTCAAATGAGTTTCCATCTTTCCTCAGATTATAAGTCAAAGCTTTGAACATTTCTTAGAAAGCATATATACATTGGCCTCTGGTCATCTCTGATATCACTTCTTATCACTCTGTTCCTCATTCTCAACTCCCCTTACCTTACCTTCTTGAAGATCTTGGGACACAGAAGACCCCCATTTTTCAGGGCCTTTGAATTTGTTATTCTCTCTGCCTGGATTCTTTCCCAAATATCTACATAGTCCGTCTACTCACTTCTATCAGATCTTGATTTTAGTATCCCCTTCTAAGTGGGTCCTTATTTATCAGTGTACATAAAATCTCCTATCCTCAACTCTGTCCTACTTTACTTGTTTATTTTTATTTTGGGAAAATTTCAACATATCATATGTTTTATTTATCTTATTTTTTGTCTTTCCCCACTCCACACTCATTCAAATGCATGTCTCATGAAGGAGAGAGTTTGCTCTGTTTTGTTAATTGCTATATTCCCAGTGCCTGGTAAAAATTTGCTCAATTTTCTGAATAAATAAATGAATGTTTAAAAAAGAAAATGGCATTTATTTAACTGACAACTGTCATTTGAACATATCAAATCCAGGTTTGTTTTTGGGTCTGACTTCCATCATGTTTTATGCTTTGACTTCTGATTAATTTATTGAAGAGAGGGCATTGTAAGCACAAAAAGAGTTGTGCATTTGGACACAAAACACTGTTTAAAACAGTGGGGATATGGGGGAAATAAATGGAAGTGGAAGGATTATTTAGGCAGAGACTAATATGCATATGGCTGAGTCTGAATTACACATGAGATTGATTTACATTGTCAAAGCAACACATGGACAGAAGTTATTATTACTTTGTATTTCGTTATTGTCCTTAAATGATGAGATTCTGATAGGGCAACTATGCATCTCTGGCAAACATTTTAAAGCAAAGCGTGATTTTGATGATCCAAATATAGGCCTGTCTCTGTAACTATGTCTCTGAGTAATAGCATATGATTACCCTCCCATGTAAGTTGTTATTGTTCAGTTGCCAAGTCGTGTCTACCTCTTTTCAGCCCTATGGACTGCAGCTCGCCAGGCTCCTCTGTCCTCCACTGTCTCCTGGAGTTTGCCCAAACTCATGTCCATTGAGTCAGTGATGCCATCTAACCATCTCATCACCTGCCCCCATGCACGTAGTGGGTGATAAATTAACATTTTAAAATCCAGCAATGAGCAGAAAGGGGAAAAAAGCAAGGAAAAGTGGTAAGATAACAAGGAGAGATAGTAAGAGGAAGAGAAGAAAGAGGACTGTTTCTCTGTTTGTGCAGTCATGGAAAGAGACGTACTGGGGACTCATGGGAGTTTATATGAATACAAACAAGCAAACATGTCTCTTAACAATTAAATCAGGGATTTTCCAGATGAAAAAATAGCAGTGGAAATTGACTATGTTTAGAATCCCCTATTTGTTTCCTAGATCTGGAAGGTAATTTTCATTCCTTTTATATAGGAAGTAAGAAGGACAAAAAAATAAACCGAGTTCCATCCATCTCCTTAGAACTGATTCAAATGTATTCTTTTTAATGGCTGAGTAATACTCCATTGTGTATATGTACCACAGCTTTCTTATCCATTCATCTGTTGATGGACATCTAGGTTGTTTCCATGTCCTGGCTATTATAAACAGTGCTGCAATGAACATTGGGGTACATGTGTCTCTTTCTACTCTGGTTTCCTCGGTGTGTATGCCCAGCAGTGGGATTGCTGGGTCATAAGGCAGTTCTATTTGCAATTTTTTAAAGAATCTCCACACTGTTCTCCATAGTGGCTGTACTAGTTTGCATTCCCACCAACAATGTAAAAGGGTTCCCTTTTCTCCACACCCTCTCCAGAATTTATTGCTTGCAGACTTTTGGATCACAGCCATTCTGACTGGAGCCGATTATACAGCGCGAAGTAAGCCAGAAAGAAAAACACCAATACAGTATACTAACGCATATATATGGAATTTAGAAAGATGGTGATGAAGACCCTGTATGCGAGACAACAAAAGAGACTCAGATCTGTAGAGTGAACTTTTGGACTCTGGGGGAGAGGGAGAGGGTGGGATGAGATGGGAGAATGGCATTGAAACATGTATACTATCATGTAAGAAACGAACCGCCAGTCTATGTCTGATGCAGGATGCTTGGGGCTGGTGCATGGGGAGGACTCAGAGAGATGTTATGGGGTGGGAGGTGGGAGGGGATTCATGTTTGGGAACACATGTACATTTGTGGTGAATTCATGTCAATGTTTGGCAAAACCAATACAGTATTGTAAAGTAAACTAAAGTTAAAATAAAAATTAAAAAAAAAAAACAAGCCAACATTAAACTCTAAAAAAAAAAGAATATAAACCGAGTTATTCAGTGAAAAGGAGAGCCCCTGAAATGAGCTCCCAGATTTGCATTGGGTTCCCTGAAATCAGTTCTTTCATGGTTCTCTGTTCCCTCACATGAAGAAAGAGGAATTTTATCTCATATTATTTACCATAATATATGTTTTTATTTTGTTGAAGCTAAAAAATTAAATATACACACATTTAGAAAGAAAATTAAAACTCTAATACACAAGAGTAATTATGACAGGAGGCCAGCATTATATTCCATTAACATATGGCAGTAGGTAATTAGTTAATAAGTGCACTTTCTAAATGTTGGCTAGTGTCCACATGAAAATACATCAGACATCATAATATTTTTGTAAAAGTCACTTTGCTCCTCTGTCATTTCCTATTTAATAAGCCGATATAATTAAACTAGCTGGGATAAGTAAATTTGGTCGATGTTTTTGGAAGTTTACAGCAACAATTTAAAGGCTGGAATAACAGCACGTTTATGGTTTCCTTTACAGATAACAGATGTGCAATCACGCCAGAGCTGTATATTTTTACTTTAAATAGTAGTAAATTTAATTCTTTCTCTTCCTTAAAACACCAAACAAAATAAAGTGCTGTACCAAATTCGCTGGCAGTTTCAAGAGTAATGTGCTGTATCTCCCATCAATGTGTCTTTGCTGTCACTGTGGAGGAACTCAGAATAAAACAGAGGTGTGTAAATAGCCAGACAGATGTATATTTGACACTTCTGAAAGCAAACAGGATTTGTTTGGCACACAGTTCCCATTTTCTCTAGGGATTTGAGAACAGTGGAAGAATTTAATTTTGCAGGCCAGTATAAAAGTTTCTAAAATATGTTTTGTACAATATATATAAGACAGTCATTGATTCACTGAAATAAGAAAATGGGATTCACAACCGAATTACCTATGAGGCAGTTGTCCATTTTCAGGCAGACTCTTACGACATCAAAGAATGTAAAAATACAACATTCTTCTATAAACTAACCGAGGACATTCTTCATTCTGTTGGGATGACATTTTTGACAGTTGTTGGAGCTACAAGATCTATGAAAGTATTGTCCACAAGTTCAGGAGCATTAAAAAAAAATGTACAGCAAAGAAGCTGCAAGAGAAAAATGCAATTCTTAAACTTCAAGTAAAATAAAAAAGCCACTTTCTTTTGAAACTTGGCTTTTTAACTAAAATGTTAGTGTAAACTATCTGAATAAATATAGTAAAAACTTATGGTATAACAAAATTCATCATTTAAAAATCATACTTGAAAATTTATTTTAAAAGAAAGTAAACAATATATTGGTAGAAAGTTTTGTAATATTTCCTAATTACTTACACACCAGAATTATCTAATATTGCTAATAGACTCTATTTTGCAACAAGCTATTTTTCTATAAACCTTAAGCAAGCCACTTCTAACCTTTCAAGAGCTGATAGATAAAGAACAAGGATCAGATGACACCATTTCCAAACTTAACTTTCAGCTTCTAAATTTATATGATAAGTAAGTCCTTAAACGGGAGTCTCAGGGAATTTCCCTGGTGGCTCACAGGGAAAGAAACTCTCTGCCAGTGAAGGAGATGCAGGTTCGATCCCTGGGTTGGAAAGATACCCTGGAGAAGGGAATGGCTACCTACTCCAGTATTCTTGCTTAGGAAATCCCATGAACAGAAGAACCTGGTGGGCTACCTCCATGGGGTCACAAAAGAGCCAGACACAAGTGAGCAACTAAATAACAACAAAAGGGTAGTCTCACATATATCTCATAGAATCGGAAGCTGCTTTAACTCAGATTCAATAATTCAAACAGTTCTTTTATTACACTGTAGGTTTTGCTTTAATACTTAGTAGTGCCTGTGTGGCTATTTAGGATTTTCTACTCATTCCGTATCCCAAAATGATAGGAGAAAGGGAGGGTCTTTGGGGTGAGGAAGAGAGATTTTTAGTAAAAATATCACTTGGACTTACTCTGAATGGTGGTCACAACTGGAAAGATGATTTTTCCTTATAGATAAAGAGTCTGTAAAACTTTAAACGTATTTCTATAATGCACAGCAAGCACCTGCATCATCCTTCAAGATGATTTTATTTTTGGTCGTTGATTGTGAGCATAATGAGGGTTTCATTATACTTCAGCATAGTAATTACCCTCTCATATGTGATGTTGAGAAGCAATATCCACTCTCAAATTTTTGCAATTGGTAATTAAACAGCTTTTTTTTTGGGGGGGCGGTACAATTTGTCAAAGGACTAAGTGTTTTAGTAAATGAATACCTATGGATTTTAGGATACCATGGTAAGATGTGTATTTTAAAGAATAGTTTTGACTCATAGGCTTGTGAGCAAACATGAAAAATTAAAAAAATTATTTTAAGAAGGCATACTTGAAAAGCTTTAGTAAAAGACAAAAATATTGCTATAATTTTATTTATCTACTCTACTATATATATCATTTTACTGTAAGCAAAATGAAGAAGATGTTGTTGGAATTGGATATATTGTAATGTTTTATATAATGCATAAAAAATATCTATTCTTTGAAAACAAACAAAAAACCACTTAGCACTTCTGTTGTATCTCAATCATGCATGATTCCCAAATATGTGTATCATTTGGTTGATGGAATTGTGTATTGTTTGTGTGTGTGTGTGTTCTATAGAGCCAATGCATTTCTAATAATGAAAAGGAGCCAAGAGAACTTTACTTCTAAAAAAGGCAAAGCATTAACTTCACACACAAACACTTCCAAATATCTATGTCCATTTATTTAGTCTGTCTCTTCTCCAAAAGAATGAGAATGTCTAGAGAAAATCTATATTGGTACACTGAAAGAGTAAAGATATATAAACCTAAATAGTTATACATTTAAAATTGAAAATAATGTGGCTTCAACAAGGAGAGACACTCAATTTACAAAACTGTGAGATTTACTTCACTTAGTACAAAAGATTTATTGGCAATATTGTTAATAACTTGGAAACAAATTTATCTAAATGCACCCAATTTTTATGAAACAGAGTATCACCTTTAAATGTACAATTTTGAAAATGTTCCAGAATTAAAATATTCTTTATGATCTACTGTGAAATAAGACTTTGTTTATACAGCAATTATTTTTCATTTTTAATAGTTTTGACCCCACCTCAGAGTGTTACAAGGATTCCTATGTTTTTAAAAGAAGTCCTACTTTAACCATCATGGATTTCACTTCAAGATTAGTATGACAAAATTGAGAATCTATCAATTTGCTAATCTGAGTATAATTTTTATTGGGAACATTTTGTTAATTTTGTCTTTCAAGTAAAAATGATTAATAACATGACTACAAATTGATTATAAGATAACTGGAAAATATACAAATATGTGGAGATTAAATAACATGCTCCTAAACAATGGGTCAAAGAAATAAAAAAAATATTTTGACTCAAATGAAAACAGAAATATAATATGCCAAAATTTATGAGATGCAGCGAAGGCATTTCTAAGTTTATGTTGATAAATAACTANAAAAATGAAATTTCAAAGGTCATAACAAGTCCAACCTGACCCTTTGCAACATTCAAAACTTAAACAATTGCCTATATGATTACATATTTGTATATCTATGTATTACCATATTACCTATATCTATATGAAATATTTATAAGAATGTAAAGTTCCTAAATATCTAGATGCAGTTGAAAAATTTAATACATTCTCTAAACAGTGCTATGCAAACCATGTGCATAGTCGTTCAATCATGTCCAACTCTTTGCAACCCCACAGATTGTAGCCTGTCAGGCTCCTCTGTCCATGGGGATTCTCCAGGCAAAAATACTGGAGTGGGTTGCCATGCCCTCCAGGGGATCTTCCCAACCCAGGGATCAAACCCAGGTCTTTTGTATTGCAGGCAGATTCTTTATCAGCTGAGCCACCAAGGAAGCCAGACATTCAGATTATTGTTACAAGTTTTTTAAAAAGTTTTTCTGTTTTCCATAACATCTGATCTTCTCTCAGAAGGTTTACGATTGTTTGATTATATATAGAAGTTATAAATTTTCATTCCTTGTTAACGAGTATATGAAATTTAGCCTGCCACCATTTGTTTCTCTGCATAAGAGAAAAGGCCCTGTGTGCCGCTGTAGAGACGAGCTATGTGTACTCAGAGGAAGACGTGCTACTTTCTGAGCTGAATAACCATGGATAACCTACTTTTTTATTTCCAGTTATGGCATTTGAACTGAACCTTAGTGGATGTATTGCATAAGCATGGCTTTTGAAGAACAGTAATTTGGAAGTACAAAGCAAAAACACAGGCAAAGAAAGATGCTTAACTTTGGACCGGCAAATAGCACTGAAGATGAGTGTAAAAGACACAGTGAGAAGCTCTGGAAAGTGAAGGCAGAAGGACTGTCCAGGTCGAAGAGAGCCTTTACTACTAATTTAAGGCATTCTAGCAAATGATCAGGACGTGAGCTTCTGAATGTACAATTACTGTTAATGTTACAACATCTATTCATTAGCGCTGTGTGTAATGGTTCAAAGGAGCGACAAGAGTGGGCCAGCAAACCAGGTGGGAGAGCCGTTGTTACTAGACAGCCCCACAAGGCAAGCAGGTGCAGTGAGACTGGGGAGGAACAGTTTGGAAGATGGATTACTTTTGAAGAAAATCCTAGATTTTGGGGGGAAAAAATTGTATGAGAGAAAACAAATTTTCTGAGATTTTTAGCTTGTTTGGGTGAAATCTATTAGTAGACAGAGGGACTCTTAAGAGATACCAAGATGAGCTCAAGGTCTGTCTAAATTCATTTTGGGAAACCAGCAGCAGAACATTTCAGAATGGACAGGACTGTGGCTGCTGAAAATATGTGGTTAGTCTCACTTGTGAGAGATGGGAAGTTTAAGATGAAAAATCGGGATTCATTTTAGGGAGCAAAGCTAGGACTTGGGCTTGGCGAAGATTTAGAGCGGCAGGGAAGTACCCAACATACAGAAGTTAGAGAAGTGATTACATTTAAGGAACCACAAGAGAAAGGGGTTCCAGTGAAAGAGTGTTCAGGGTGATGAATAAAGGGAGAGGATGGCATAACAGTCAAAGTGCCATGTTTGTGACAAAAAAGGAGAGAAGAGGCTGAGGAAGGAGGGCAGGAGTGCTTTAAAGAGGGCAAGCTGAAAGAGGCACAGAAAGCTCCAGGGTGCACTGATCTGAAGGAGCCGCTGCGGAGGGCGGCTCGGTCTACTTGGAAGGATGGAGACAAGCCTGGACAGTATGAAGTGCATGCAACTGAGAAAGATACTGCCAACACTGAGGGGTTCTGCTCTGCTTACAGTTCTGCATACTTGCCAATGTTTTCCAAGTGAGAAAAGCCTTCATTTACTGAGTTATGGTCTGTTATCATTATTAATATTCATTCACTAATTTACAGAGAAGGGTATTTTACAAAGGAGAAGAAGCAAAATAAAATTTTACCAGAATTCCTTCTGTCCTTGCTGCCTGCCCCAATTCTGCAATTGTTCTGAAACCATCTTACTAAAGCAAATCATCCTTAATCAGCTTCATGATAGCCTATTACATGATTAACTCCAGGTGGCTTTCTTTTTGATTAGAATGAGTTTAAGGAAGTCTCTCGCTATCAGATACTTTGAACTATAAATTCTGGATTGTGATTTCTGGCTGCAGATTTTTATAGACATCTCCGAAACAAGCACATCCACAGGAATGAAGTCTTTGTTTGCTTCTTCAGATAGGAAGAGATGCCTTAACTTTCAAATAAAATTTATTGGAGGTTGAGAAACATGGCATCAGTGAAGTACCAAGTGGCTAGACTACTGCACTGAGCTTTTGTAAACTGAAGAATATCATCACCTGTCCCTGGGTTCTTTGTGAGACACTGTATCAAGGAGCTCACATTGAATAATGCTTGTTAGAACTGTGGTTATATCTAACTTCCAACTTTCAGAGGTTTTTAGTTTTCACTACCTTGTTTCACTCATGTCTCTGTGGTTGAGCCACACAATTTCTCACAATCTGACTCTTATTTCTCACACTGTTCCTATCTTGCAGTTCACACTCTATCCAATCACGTGTCACATTTGTTTAGAAAGCCTCCTCTGGCCCAGTACGACGTACTTCTCTCGGTCCTTCAAAACTGTCCCAATAAAACTGCTATCATTAAGTCTGACTCTTGAACCTTCCTCAGAGATAATCAATCCTTTCTCTATGCTGACTTTCTCTCTTGTGCAAATGATTATCATTTAGTGGTATATTTATATTTCTGTCTTCTCCGGTAGACTGTGAGCATCTTGAGATAAAAGCCCGTAATCTGTCATTTGCTGTCTTCAACTATAACCTGGCACTTGAAACAGAATAGGTTCAAGTATTTTGTTTTTCATTGACTGGAATTTAATCAAATATTTGGCTCTAAAATAATATGAAAGGAAGTGTAATATGCTATTATCTGTTCTGTATATAAAATTTTTCAATTTCCTCCTAATTCCTAATGTTCCATTAAAAATATTGGTTCTATATCCTGGTGCGGGAAGATATGCTTATTTATTGTCAGGGTATCAGAACAACATTTAGCTTTGAAATCATTTGAATGACTTTCCCATATTAAGAGATATCACGGAAAGAAGATAATCTGCCTCGGTGGATAAACTCTTTATGAATCTAATGATCCTGAAGTCAGGAAGTTCCTTTTTTATGCATCAATAAATGTCTTCTCATTTCAATGAGTATAGGTGATCAGAAGCATTTTTAAAGCAATCAATAACATATATTGGCTGCTTACTTTACATAAAAATTTATTGAAACTGAACTAAGAAACTTTCTTGGCTAGACATTTACTTAAAAGAAGAATTAACAAAAAAGTGAAGACAATAATTTGGAAACATGTTTTTGAAGAGAAAGAATAAAAATAAACATCTTCAAGACAAGGTAGTTATTCTTGAAAATATGTTGTGTTAAAACATGTGGAAACGAAGGAAGGATTGGAAGGGCTGATGGGAAAAAAATACCAAAAGGGATCCCTTGGATCACAGAAAAAACAAGAGAATTCCAGAAAAAAAAAAAAATCTACTTCTGTTTCATTGACTACGCTAATGCCTTTGGCTGTGTGAATCACAACAAACTGTGGAAAATGCTTCAAGAGATGGGAATACCAGACCACCTTACCTGCCTCCTGAGAAACTTGTATGCAGGTCAAGAAGCAACAGTTAGAACTAGACATGGAACAACAGACTGGTTCTGAATTGGGAAAGGAGTAGGTCAAGGCTGAATATTGTCAGCCCGCTTATTTAACTTCTGTACAGAGTACATTAGGCAAAATGCCTAATGAAGCACAAGCTGGAATCAAAACTGCCTAGAGAAATATCAATAACCTTAGTTATGCAGATGACACCGCCCTAATGGCAGAAAGTGAAGAGCCTCTTGATGAAGGTGAAAGAAGAAAGTGAAAAATCTGGCTTAAAACTCAACATTCAAAAACTAAGATCATGACATCCAGTCCCATCACTTTATAGAAAATAGATGGGGAAACAATGGAAACTGTGAGAGATTTTATTTTCTTGGGCTCCCAGATCAATGCGGATGGTGACTGCCGCCATGAAATTAAAAGACTCCTTGGAAGAAAAATTAAATTTCTCCTTGGAAGAAAAGCTATGACCAACCTAGACAGCATATTCAAAAGCAGAGACATTACTTTGCCAACAAAAGTCCATGTAGTCAAAGCTATGTTTTTTTCAGTGGTCATGTACAAATGTGAGAGCTGGACAATGAAAAAGGCTAAGTGCTGAAGAACTGATGCCTTTGAACCGTGGTGCTGGAGAAGACAATTGGGAGTCCTTTGGAATGCAAGGAGATCAAACCAGTCAATCCTAAAGGAAATCAACACTGAATATTCATTGGAAGGCTGATGCTAAAACTGAAGTCTAATCCTTTGGCCACATGATGCAAAGAACTGACTCCTTGGAAAAGACTCTGATTCTGGGAAAGATTGAATCCAAGAGGAAAGGGGGACAACAGAGGATGAGATGGTTGGATGGCATCACCAACTCAATGGCATGAGTCTGACTAAACTCTGAGAAATAGGGACAGGGAAGGACAGGGAAGCCTGTTGTGCTGCAGCCTGTGAGGTCTCAAAGAGCCAGGCACAAGTGAACAACTGAACAACAAAAGAACAAAAAATGACTAGATCCAGGGGAAAACTACTGAGAGAAACAGAGGAGAACTAAGGTGAGCGGGAGAGATGATCACAGGGAGTTTGGTAAAGAATATGCATTTGAATCTGTCCTAGAATGACTTATACCAACTTGGAGAAGAAAATTTGTGGTTTTCTAGAGGACATATTCGGAGAAGGCAATGGCACCCCACTCCAGTACTTTTGCCTGGAAAATCCCATGGATGGAGGAGCCTGGTAGGCTGCAGTCCATGGGGTCGAGAAGAGTTGGACACGACTGAATGACTTCACTTTCACTTTTCACTTTCATGCACTGGAGAAGGAAATGGCAACCCACCCCAGTGTTCTTGCCTGGAGAATCCCAGGGACGGGGGAGCCTGGTGCGCTGCCGTCTCTGGGGTCGCACAGAGTCAGACACGACTAAAGCGACCAGGCAGCAGCAGCAGCAGCAGCAGAGGACATATTACTAATGTCATGCTGTATTCTGTTTCTTCTTTTCTACTTATACAATTATTGATGGAAATTGTCATCAATTGCTTACTTAGCATATGCAAAAGATATGTTATCACTTTATATGTATAATTATATTTAATATTCCCCAAACTCTGACATGATTGTAACTCCCATATTATAGGTGGGCAATTTGAATCCTAGGTAAATAATTTGTTGAAGAATACAGAGCTAGTAAGTGGTAGAGGCAAGATTCATATTCAGACAGCCTGAAGTGAAATGAAAAAGTATAGACTTCAGATTTTATATCATTATTTCAGAATAGTTATTTACTTATTCTTTTATTTATTCAGGAAGCTTTCACTAAACATCTATTTGTAAAAGCATTAGGAAAAATAAAGAAACTGCTTTGTGAATAGCCCAGGAATATTAGTCACTTAAATAAGATATAACACCTACAAGTATCAGTTGCTGAAGCAAAAATGAACATCAAGGAATGTGGGAAAGGGAGACAACGAGGAAGCAAATAGCCTGAAGAAGTTCCGGGACTATCAGGAAAAGTGTGCAAAAATCAACATGCAAATACGATATTTAGACAGAATGTTTATCAACATAAGCCTTGGTTATTATATGTTTTTAATCTTGCCCCAAATATATATATATATATATATATATATATAGGTGCTTGACAGCAGCTTCCAGGTCCTTTCAGATGCACTGACTTACTGAGTCCTCGCATTTTCCTGTAAAGTTTGTGGTATGTCCCCCATTTTACAGAAGGGGAAATTGAAGTTTCAAGAGTTTACGTGACACAGCTAGTAAATATCAAAGTTAGAATTTGCTCTCAGTTCTTCCAGCACTAACTTTATTATTCTTTCAACTAAATCATTGCTTCTCCAACTTTTCCTCTGAAGTTCTCCTTAAAGCAGGGCACAATGTATGTGCATATCCCTGGGAAGTCTGGGCAGAGAGCCTGGAGCAGCCCTGAAAACACAAAGTTCCTTTGAAATCTTCTGTTTTATATAAAACATGAAAATGAATGATTCTGCTGTTTTTATATGCACATGCAAGTGGAAAACCTTTTAAAAGTGCCACATCGAAAACTTTTTCACCTTTAGTTAAATTTAATTCTCAAGGAAATAGCACTGAAATTTCTCCTCTGTCATGTAATACATTTTAGCTGACCATTGGTAACTGATACATGGGATAGAAAAATTGCAGAATTATACTATAATAGAACTTTTAAAATTTACTTCTTAGGTAAGTTATGCAGTTTGCTGCCGCTGCTACTAAATTGCTTCAGTCGTGTCTGACTCTGTGTGACCCCATAGATGGTAGCCCACCAGGCTCCTCTGTCTCTGGGATTCTCCAGACAAGAATACTGGAGTGGGTTGCCATTTCCTTCTTCAATGCATGAAAATGAAAAGTGAAAGTGAAGTTGTTCAGGTGTGTCCAACTCTTTGCGACCCCATGGACGGTAGCCTCCTAGGCTCCTCCATCCATGGGATTTTCCAGGCAAGAGTACTGGAGTGGGTTGCCATTTCCTTCTCTAGTTTACCTCAATAATAACTAGTTTATATAGCAGTTGTTTAGAGTTTTGTTTCTTTTATTCCATTTATTTGAAAGATTTAGTGCTGGTATTTGGGTTTGATTTGGTTTGAGGGTTCACTGTGAGTTTATTTTCTTAAAAATATACAGGAGAGTTTTTTGTTACTTCCAAATCTAAATCATGAATGGATCATGTTGATTACAGACTAGGACATTTCCAATGAGAGGCCTCTGTGATGTTCCTGACTTTCTTATGATAAATGCCTTATATTCAGCACAGTTTTGCTTTCTAGGGGAGGCTGGGATGCATCAAGTTTTAAGTCAAATGATGTTTAAATACCAAGAGGAATGGGAAGTTAACAGGAACATGCAACAGACTCAAAGGCAGTAAAATAGCCACAAGTAGGAAGTCACAAATAATGAAAAAAAAGGGGGGGAATGGTAAATAGGGTACCTTACAAGAAAGGATTGCATGTGATAGGGAGCCATTTTAAAGGCTGTCTCTTCATGATGTACAGGACGGTGGTCCTCTAAACATCATAGAACAGGCTGGAGGAGAGCAAAACCAACTCAGGCTGGAAGCAGGACTGGCAGGAAGATGCTCAAGAACTGATTAAACTGGCAATTCTGGGCTCAGGCAGGGGGTTGGGGGTCACTTCCTTAGTGTGATGGAAATGACACAATTTCACTGAAACATTGGGCGACTGTTTTCTAGTCTAGCTTTGTTGTTCTGCTTAGTTGCTCCATTGTGTCCAGCACTTTGCAACCCTATGGACTTTAACCCACCAGGCTCCTCTGTCCATGGGATTTACCAGGCAAGAATACTAGAGAAGTGGCCATTTCCTTCTCCAGGAGATCTTCCCAGTTCAGGGATCTAACTGGTATCTCCTGCATTGGCAGGCAGATTCTCTACCGTTGAGCCATCAGGGAAGCAGTCTGTTGCTTCTTGACCTGCACACCTATTTCTCAGGGAGCAGGTTTAGACTATCAGTGATATTAAATATTTGCCTGTTTTATTTAACATCTGCATTTTTAATAATGAAAAATATTTGATTGTACCCTATAAAGGGCATAATGTATAAACATTATATATACATTATTTTATAATGTATAAACATTTTTTTCTGTTTGTAAGAACTCTTTAAATCCCATGGTATAGTGTTGCTTAACTTTTGCTTTCAAAACAAATTTAGTAATTTTTTTCTCTTTGTTTAAAAATGGGAATACTTAATTTTAATACTAGATTTATTTAGATTTTGGAGCTCAGGTTCATAGGATCGCACCAACCATAGAACTATTATTGAGTGATGGAAGGATGGAGTTCTTTTAATTCTTCAATTTTATTCCATTCCATACTCATTATCAATTATTCTATTATTTTATATTAATACATATTTTGTACACATATCCTCCTATTTTTTTCAGTTTTTTGCTATATTCATGATAATTTGTTTAGATTATAAATTTCAACCCATTCCTTATATTTGTCACTCAGCAACTTTAAGACCTAGCTACTGATGCTGTGGTCTGGTATTCTACAGTGGGAAATCATCTATTCTCTCAGTGAGGAGCATCATGACTGCATCTATCTCTTCAACACAATTGCAATATACATCCTGTTTGATAGCACCCTTTCTAGATCTGTATAAGATGGTGGTGCGTGTGTTTGTGTACCAAACAAAGGAATTCATAGGTCATATGGTATTTACATTTAATAGAGCACATTATTGCTGTAATGCTGTTTGGAATAGATGGAGTCTATGCTGTCAGGAGCTGAGTGTAATGATGTCTGTATTTCCTACATACATTCTTTCATACATATATCTTTATAAACTTTAATTGTCTATGGAGTAAAATATCCCTTTGTTGTTTTAGTTTTGATTACCCTGATCACTAATGAATTTGAATATCTTCCACTGGCTTTTCACTAGTCTTTCTTAAATTGCCTGATGATATTCTTCACCAATTTTTATTAGACTATTTTTTGCTGATTTGCATTAATTCCTACATATTTATTCATTCATTAATTTAAATAACAAGTGCTTATATGTTGCTTACTGTGGGGAAGGCACTGTTCTAGCTTCTGGGGATCCGATAATGACCAAAAAATACAGTAAATAAAACCTTATTCTCCTTAAAGTTCCCATCTTGATTAGAAATGCAGGTGCATCTTCCTACTCCTATCTGGATTAGGACCATAATAAATGAAATATATATACTTTAAAAAACATAACGTTGCAAAGTTGTATACATTAAGGAGAAAAACCCAATAAGAGTGGAAGGGAACATTGAACATTCAGCAGGAGGGAGCAGTTGTAGTTGTTCAGTTGCTGAGTCTTATCTGAATCTTTGTACCCCTGTTGACTGCAGCATGCCAGGCTCCTCTGTCCTCCACACTCTCCCGAAGTTTGCTCAAATTCATGCCATTGAGTTGGTGATACTATCTAGCCGTCTTACCGTCTGCTGCTCCTCCGTCTCCTTTTGCCTTCAATCTTTCCCAGCATCAGGGTCTTTCCCAGTGAGTTGACTCTTTGTATCAGATGGCCATAATATTGGAGCTTCATATTCAGCATCAGTCCTTCCAGTGAATATTAAGGGTTGATTTCCTTTAGGATTAACTAGTTTGATCTTTGGAGAAGGCAATAACAACCCACTCCAGTACTCTTGCCTGGAAAATCCCATGGATGGAGGAGCCTGGTAGGCTGCAGTCCATGAGGTCACTAAGAGTTGGACACGACTGAGCGACTTCACTTTCACTTTTCACTTTCATTCATTGGAGAAGGAAATGGCAACCCACTCCAGTGTTCTTGCCTGGAGAATGCCAGGGATGGGGGAGCCTGGTGGGCTGCCATCTATGGGGTCGTACAGAGTCGGACACGACTGAAGTGACTTAGCAGCAGCCACAGCAGCAGCTTGATCTTGCTGTCCAAGGGACTCTCAAGAGTCTTCTCCAGTACCACAGTTCGAAAGCATCAATTCTTTCATGCTCAGGTTTCTTGTGGTACAACTCTTACATCTATACGTGGCTAGTGGGAAAACCATAGCTTTGACTATATGGACTTTGGTTGGCAAAGTGATGTCTCTGCTTTTTAATATGCTGTCTAGGTTTTTCATAGTTTTACTCGCAAAGAGCAAGCATCTTTTGCTTTCTAAGGCGAGAATACTGGAGCGGGTTACCGTTTTCTCCTCCAGGGGAATCTTCCTGACTCAGGTATCAAACCCATGTCTCCTTGTCTCCTGCACTGCAGATTCCTTACCACTGAGCCACCTGGAATCTGATGCTAATTCTAGGCAGACAGTGTCAGAACTGAGCTGAGCTGTAGAATAGCTAAATGGTATTGGAGAGTGAAGAAGTCATGTTGGAAAAGATGCCGCTTATCAAAAGTGTTGTGAGTAAAACCAGTCCCTTAGCTACATTTCACTTTTGAAAATGAAAGAAATAAATGTTACATACATGTATTTGCTATCAATGGTAAAAGCATCCTTATATATTTTGAATATTTGTTCCATAGTTACATGACAGGTCTTGCCATTTATTGTCACTAAAAATTTAGCACTTAAAATTTTAACTAAATTTTGAAAATTTAAGACAATCCATCTGTACCGAAGTGCATTTCCACTATACAAAATTGCTATATAATTTTTCTTCCAAATTTTCCTTGATATCAGTAAATTAGATTTTTTTTTTTGGTCTGCATTTCTGCCTTCACCATGGTAGTCAGTATATAATTCAGTCTGTAATTTCTTCTTGTGGGCTGGCCTGTGTTGTCTGAGTTACAATAAGATATTCAACAGTCAGAAAAAGAAATCTGAAAACCTTTTGTTCCTAGATCTGAAAAACATTGAATTCATAATTTGATGGTTTCCATAAAGAGTAATGGAATTTCAAGTCTTGCCTTTCTCTTCTGCTTCATTCACTGGCTTCTTGAAGATCAGCTAAGCGTTTTCATGCTGAGAAATGGAATGCTAAGAAAGATTTATTATTATTTTGGTATTTCACATAAAAATGACTTTGCTTTACTGAACTTTGAAAAAAGAAATGTCAAAACTGACATATTTTAGACAAAAAACTTTCTTCATTAAAGTGGCATTTTGGTTCTTAACCAAATGCAACAAGCAACAACAAAATGGTAAATATGTTGCTAAAGGAATGATGTGTCATCTTTCAGAATGGAAAGAGTGTTAAGTATTTCCCTGGTAAAATACTTCTATCGATTTATCAATTATACAGAAGGATCATAAATTCATTAAAAAGAACTAGGAGTCAGCACTAAGTAATCATTTAAAAAAGTATAAAAACAGGTACTTTTTAAGGGAGAACTATGTCCCAGTAGCTTGGTTGTTACTAGTACAACTAAGAAAAACTGCAACCATTTCATAATTCAGCTATGTAAATAAGCAAGGAAAAAGGGTTCACTTGCCTTTACTTTTCCATGTCTACTTCAACATCCACAATGGTCTCAATACCAACAAATCTGGAAACAATATTTCATTTCTTGGCATAAATAGATTTTTTATAAGCCAACTAATATTAGGCCACTACCTGAAGCAAGGAAACAGTGACAGACAGATTTTTCTGGGCTCCAAAATGACTGCAGATGGTGACTGCAGCCATGAAATTAAGACACTTGCTCCTTCGAAGAAAAGCTATGACCAACCTAGATAGCATGTTAAAAGGCAGAGACATTACTTTGCCAACAAAGGTCCATCTAGTCAAAGCCATGGTTATTCCAGTAGTCATGTATGAATGTGAGAGTTGGACTATAAAGAAAACTGAGCACAGAACAATTGATGCTTTTGAACTGTGGTATTGGAGAAGACTCTTGAGAGTCCCTTGGACTGCAAGAAGATCCAATGAGTCCATCCAAAAGGAAATCAGTCCTGAATATTCACTGGAAGGACTGATGCTGAAGCTTAAACTTCAATACTTTGGCCACTTGATGTGAAGAACTGACTCATTTAAAAAGACCCTGACTCTGGGAGGATTGCAGGTGGGAGAAGAAGTAGGCAACAGAGGATGAGATGGTTGGATGGCATCACTGACTCAATGGACATGAGTTTGAGCAAGCTCTGGGAGTTGGTGATGTAGGGAAGTCTGGCATGCTGCAGTCCGTGGGGTCACAAAGAGACACGACTGAGCAACTGAACTGAACTGAATGATAAGTGTTTGTTAGAATAGGTGAAATCTTTCTTAGTGATTTCAGGGTCAGTACATGAGAAAGTTATTAGAGGTAGTAACTGAAGCAAGAATTTTGTACTTATATAATGAATTTTACATTCTATTTCTCATTAATCATGTTTTAATAAATTTAAAACTTCACAAAAAGCCCTTATGCTTGCCCAATGAAATATGACTTGTGACACCAAGGATGCAAGTTGTTTTGTAGGACTGGTTTTTGAAGTATCCTTTTTTTAAACTTGTCTGGCAGCTTTTAACACATCTTTCTGACAACACCTGATTTTTCTCCGTCACTCTCTGAGCATGCCGCTTCTGCATCTAGTTTGGGGCTACAGGACCAAGGCTTGTCCAATCAGTGTGTCACTTGCTGCAAACTACCATTATTTTTGGAAGTAAGATTACATGACCCAATCAGAATTACAATATTTTTTTGATAGAGATGAAAAAGTATAAGCTAGAAGCTGTTAGGGACCACCCTGAAGGGAGAGCCTTCCTGTGAATGAAACAAATGGAGATGAAAGTAAAACTGAAAGATCAAGAGGGGGTAATTTAATTCTGACATTGTTTGAGTTTCTGGATTCATGCAAGCCTGAAATTAATGATACTCTCTGGACTTTCCAGTTACATAAGCCAATATATTCTCTTTTTAAAAACCTTTTTTCTATACTTTGTGACAAAATAATTGTAACTAATACCATTTACTCACATAATAGCCATGGATAAATTTGAAAAACCTGATTAATTAACCTCTAAGTGGTTTTCCCTGCTGAAAACATGCATTAATACTGGGCAACTATGCAACCAGATTACTACAGCAATCATTACTTTCAAGGAGTTGAGTGTATTTTTTAAAATAAATCAGATAGTTAAAACACCATATAAAAGTTAATGTATCTTTAATTTTTTAGCATCCTTATATAGTTTTGTGATCTAGATTTTTGAATATTAGTCATACTGAGAAGAGCTTGGGTGTCCTCTGAGAGGTTCAGTTTTCCTTTGCTTACTGAGAGAGTACACTGGCAATTGAAAGCAGTTAGAAATTGTTGCACTTAGAAAATAATTGAGTCGTTTCCTTCTATTTTATATGCCAACATTTAATACAAGTTGATGTTCCCTAGGGATGTTTGTTCTCAATCCTTGGAAACTCTTGTCCATATCTCTTCAATCAAAGAGGATGATTTTTACCATCCCACTAGTGGAAATCCTATACTTTCTTGTTTGAAATAGCAATCATTTACCCAAATATATCCCTTGGCCTTTTAAATGGAGCTGATTTGTTCAAGCAACAAAGACTAGAATCTTATAAAAATCCTGTTAATGGGAAATGGCTCTCTAGCTGCCTATTTCTAATGTTTATTCTCATTTACTACAGAGCCAACCTTTCATCTCAATCTGCAGTTTTGCCTTTTTATTCTCTTTATTTTCCTCTCTTTCCATATTTTCTCCTCTCCTCTCTTTCTTTCTTTTGTTCTTTCTAGTCTGCATTTTCCTTCTTCTTCTTTATTAGCTGCCGTTCCTCCCTGATCTCCAGCTTTACAGCACTCAGGTTCTAGATGTGCCATCAGGAGAATTCTTCCCAATAATCAAAGGATTACTAGTGCTTAACTCCATACTTTTTTCCTTGTTTCTATTTAATATTCTGGGAACTTTGCAATGACACTCCTTGTTTGAACTTCCGCTTCATGGGAACCACACAGTTAGAACCAATTATCCACTGTTGGCTCTTATGTGAAATTAGACGTACTTAATACCCCTTCTCAGTAACTATAGGTAAAGCTGGGATTGTATAGGAAAAATGGTTCCATCTGCTATCAATTGTGTCCAAGAAGACTCTAAATAGTTTCAAGGTTAGGCAAGGTAAAAAGTGTTCTCTTTCTCTAAAAATATATTTTCTTGGCTGGCAATCAGAATGCAGCATTTTCTCAAATTTTTTTTTTCTTCTCTTGCTGAGAGCTCAGAGTTTATTACACAGCTGCCAAAGAAAGAGTGTTTACTGGCTTTCTACATGTGAATGTGAAATGAAAATCCCATCATTTAAAGAACACGTGTTGGGGGGGGGCATTGCAAGATGTTAAGAAATATGGAACTAAATAACATTGTTTATTCTTAGCTTGGAAAAGTAGTTCAGTCTAGACCTTAGTGCCCACACAGTAAATAAAACTCATCTACTTATCTCTTTCTTCTCAAAACTATTGCCCAAGGTTCAACACACTGTCTCTATAGTGACAATCTTTAAACATTAACTGAAGACAAATTTTTATCACTGCTTACTTAGCCATATCCTGCCATTCTTAGAATCTCAGCCTCAAATAAAATATTTCATTTCTACTAATTATGCTACTGAAATAGTCTTCTTAAAAATAATGATTTATATACAAATATGTTTTGATTTACATGTTTAACCTTCCTTAGTGTTCTCAGTATCTGGATGATTTACTGATTAGTAGTTGAAATTTCTCTATACTAAGTAGGTACTTTCCCCATAAATATTCAGTTGCTTAGATAATCCTGTTTCCTTTCAAAGTGCTTCTGATATTTTATAAACTTGAAGGATCCCTTTCTCCCCATTTTCTATTTGTGTAATTTTAAATGCAACATTTATTGAAAAATTGGCTCATGCAAACTTTCCTCATCAAACTGATCAGATCAGATACAAATGAAAAATATATTTACCTGAGTCTTTCATCATTAAGAGTCATGTGTTATCTTCAAAAACATTTGTGAAAAATTTCTCCTATGCGATAACTCATAATCAGTTTGACCAGACCATCTGGCTGAAGTACATCTATTATCTAATATTCACATTTGGAGTCAGTTGTTTTCATGCAATGTCTCAGCTCTCACTTCAGTGGTGCTTTGCTCTTCTCAATNTCACTTCAGTGGTGTTTTGCTCTTCTCAATTGAAAGTACAAATAGTAGTGCAGCTAGATATTTATAATCTCAAGTATTTAAAGAAAATATTATAATGGATTAGGTAAGCATTCAAAACTAGTGATGTTAATACTGAAATTTTAATGTTACTAATTTTTGAAGATTTTTCTAATTTCTCTTTCTCCTAAGAATTTGAGAGACCTTAATATAACTTCAATATTGGAGTCATTATACACACACACACACACACACACACACACACACACACACATTAGTTACCCATGAAACTATTCAACTCCATCGCCCTGCATTTGAATCCTGGCTCCCTTGCTCTTCCCTGCATAAACCTGAGCTGTTAATCTGCCCTATATAAGTAGTGATTGATCAGTGATAAAATGTGGAAAATTTTTCTGATACCATAAGCTTGTTTCCATGAATAAAGTGAATAAAAAAGTGCTTTTATCAACTTTGCTACAAGTATTCAATAGCTTTCAAGTAATACTTTCAACACCCGACTCCAGTACTCTTGCCTGGAAAATCCCGTGGACAGAGGAGCCTGGAAGGCTGCAGTCCATGGGGTCGCGAAGAGTCGGACACGACTGAGCAACTTTACTTTCACTTTTCACTTTCCTGCATTGGAGAAGGAAATGGCAACCCACTCCAGTGTTCTTGCCTGGAGAATTCCAGGGACGGGGGAGCCTGATGGGCTACCGTCTATGGAGTCTCACAGAGTCGGACACGACTGAAGCGACTTAGCAGCAGCAATACTTCCAGCTGTTATAGCCTAATGCAGTAAGGGCCGTTGTAGATATGCTCCAAGTGCTGTATCAGCTAAGAGGATGACTGACGGCAAGTCAGTTGACTATAGGCACAAAGAAGTTTCTTATAAGACATGATGCCCAACTGAACGTTAAAGGACTGGAACTCCTTACAGAAAAACAAATTGCACATTTTTGAGTATTCTCTTGGGATATATTTGTAAAACTGTGTGTTTAAAAAATATTGATCATACTTAAGGTTTTCCATGTGCTGCTAAATTTCCCTCCTCCAAGTTTTAATTAATATACCCTCACAGACAGTAAATTAGAACAATTTAAAGGATTTTTTAATATGTAAAGAAAGATTATCATATGTTGGTAAAAATGGCATTACTGCAGTTCAGGAAGCATATTTTATAATATACAGCAAAAGCCATAAATATTTAATATGTTTGTATGTGGGTTATTCCACTTAAGCGACTAAATCCTAAAACCAGGAAAATCATAGTGGACAGGATGAATGCAGGATGAAGCTTCTTCAGTAATAAGAACACATAGAATCTGAGTTACAAATGGTAAAACTGTCATATAGGAGCAAAGATGCTTTTCCATTATATTGTGAAGTAAAGCTATAGATAAGTATAAATTTCAATAGGATGGTTGCTTTGGTGATAGAAATTTCTCTTTAGATTTAGCTTAATTCTAGTGTAAAGACTTAAAGAGAAATTATTATATACAGACAAGGATAGGGTAGTATCTTCAGAAGGGAAAAGAGTCGTGCAACATTTATCTTAGTTGGGGGTAGAGAATGTATTAGACAAGTCCAGAAGGGTGTTCTGACAGTGTGTAAAATCCACTTAAGATTCGTGACCATATGTATAGTGTAACATCAGTCATACCAGCTGTGCCATTTTCTGTAGAAAATTGAGCTATTTGAGTACAGGAGAGGAATGAGAGGATATTTAGGTTTACTAGACTTGAGGTTTTGCCTACCCAAGCACAATCAGAGAAACTAGAACAAAAGAGTCTAGGGGGTTGAAAAACAATAGTCATGATATAGAAATGTGTGTCTGTGATGAATAAGGGAAGAAGAAAGGATGTGACAAAGATGGCAGAAAACGAAAAGGAAGTAGCCCCACTGGATGGGAAGTTACTGTGATATTGAAGAAGTAGAGTTGAATATCAGAGTCCAACCCTGGCAAAACAGGAAATGGTGGTGGAAGAGGGTAATGATGAGGACCAAGGTTTTAAAAATTTGCCATTATTAGTGAGAATTAGGTGTATATACAAGTGCTCATTTACTTTCTGTTTGTCAGGCACTCCTCTAAGTCACTGAATATATCAGTAAATAAAAGTGCTTACACTGTAGAAAATATCTTAGTAAATTTTGTATTATATTAGAAAAGGAGGGTGAAAGAGTTGGCTTAAAGCTCAACATTTAGAAAACTAAGATCATGGTATCTGGTCCCATCACTTCATGGGAAATAGATGGGGAAACAGTGGAAACAGTGTCAGACTTTATATTTTTGGGCTCCAAAATCACTGCAGATGGTGATTGCAGCCATGAAATTAAAAGACGCTTACTCCTTGGAAGAAAAGCTATGACCAACCTAGATAGCATATTGAAAAGCAGAGACATTACTTTGCCAACAAAGGTCCGTCTAGTCAAGGCTATGGTTTTTCCAGTGGTCATGGATGGATGTGAGAGTTGGACTGTGAAGAAAGCTGAGAGCCGAAGAATTGATGTGTTTGAACTGTGGTGTTGGAGAAGACTCTTGAGAGTCCCTTGGACTGCAAGGAGATCCAACCAGTCCATTCTGAAGAAGATCAGCCCTGTTATTTCTTTGGAAGGAATGATGCTAAAGCTGAAACTCCAGTACTTTGGCCACCTCATGCGAAGAGTTGACTCATTGGAAAAGACCCTGATGCTGGGAGGGATTGGGGGCAGGAGGAGAAGGGGACGACAGAATATGAGATGGCTGGATGGCATCACTGACTCGATGGACATGAGTTTGGGTGAACTCTGGGTGTTGGTGATGGACAGGGAGGCCTGGCGTGCTGCGATTCATGGGGTTGCAAAGAGTCGGATTTGACTGAGTGACTGAACTGACTGACTGATACATACTCTTAAGAAAAATAAATTGGAAGATTTTCATTTACAGCCAAGATGGAGTAATAAGTACCAGATTTATCCTCCCAACTTAAATGTCCAATATAGGAAATGGCAACCCACTCCCGTACTCTTGCCTGGAAAAGTCCATGGACAGAGAAGCCTGGTTGGCTATAGTCCATGGGATCACAAAGAGTTGGACACAACTGAGTGACTTCACTCATAAACAAAAATAAATGAAAACAATAGTTTTCAGGACTGCTGCTGCTGCTGCTAAGTCGCTTCGGTCATGTCCAACTCTGTGCGACCCCATAGGCAGTAGCCCACCAGACTCCGCATCCCTGGGATTCTCCAAGCAAGAACACTGGAGTGGGTTGCCATTTCCTTCTCCAATGCATGAAGTTTGAAAAGAGAAAGTGAAGTCACTCAGTCGTATCCGACTCTTCACGACTCCATGGACTGCAGGCTACTAGGCTCCTCCGCCCATTGGATTTTCCAGGCAAAAGTACTGGAGTGGGGTGCCATTGCCTTCTTCAAGTTTTCGGGACACTGGACCTCAAAAAAAAAAAAAAATGAAGGAGAGTAATCCCTAAGGAGAAATGAAGAGGTGATTCCTAAAATCACCTCCATTACTTCTCTGAGAGTTTCCAGCTCACATGCAAGGAGAAGAAACATGAATGGAGCCCAACAATTTCTCTCAGTTGATAATAGAGAGTGAGAATTCTGAGAGAATATAGTGGCTAGAATACAGGGGACAGAGTATCAGAGAGGAAAGAGCTGCATGGAGGAAGAAGTCACAAGATCTGCAGAGGACCCCGCAAGTTTTTAGCTGAGTAGTGGTCATCACATCAGGAACTTTGAGTGACTGAAGCAGTAAGTCCCCCAAAACTTAGGGTTACCAATGGCAGACACTCTCAGAGGCCCAGCAATAGGGCCTATTCCCAGAAGACTGACTGGAAAAATCTCAAGCTTCATGGAGAATTGGGGAGAATATACATAAATGTCTTCCCTCGCAGTGGAGAATAACTGAACACTGCTCAGTTTTGTTTTGTTTTTGTTTTTGTTTTTTTACTTTACAGTACTGTATTGGTTTTGCCATACATTGACATGAATCCACCACAGGTGTACATGAGTTCCCATTCCTGAACCCCCCTCCCACCTTCCACCCCATATCATCTCTCTGGATCATCCCCATGCACCAGCCCCAAGCATCCTGTATCCTGTACCGAACATAGACTGGCGATTCGTTTCTTACATGATAGTATACATGTTTCAGTGCCATTCTCCCAATTCATCCCACCCTCTCCCTCTCCCTCAGAGTCCAAAAGTCCATTCTATACATCTGTGTCTCTTTTTGCTGTCTCACATACAGGGTTATTATTACCATCTTTCTAAATTCCATATATATGTGTTAGTATACTGTATTGGTGTTTTTCTTTCTGGCTTACTTCACTCTGTATAATCAGCTCCAGTTTCATCCATCTCATTAGAACTGATTCAAATGTATTATTTTTAATGGCTGAGTAATACTCCATTGTGTAAATGTACCACAGCTTTCTTATCCATTTCTCTGCTGATGGACATCTAGGTTGTTTCCATGTCCTGGCTATTATAACAGTGCTGCAATGAACATTGGGGTACATGTGTCTCTTTCAATTCTGGTTTCCTCAGTGTATATGCCCAGCAGTAGGATTGCTGGGTCATATGGCAGTTCTATTTGCAATTTTTTAAGCAATCTCCACACTGTTCTCCATAGTGGCTGTACTAGTTTGCATTCCCACCAACAATGTAAAAGGGTTCCCTTTTCTCCACACCCTCTCCAGCATTTATTGCTTGCAGATTTTTGGATCACAGCCATTCTGATTGGTGTGAAATGGTACCTCATTGTGGTCTTGATTTGCATTTCTCTGATAATGAGTGATGTTGACACTGCTCAGTTTTTACCTAGCAAATCAGAAAAGTAATAAAGCTGTGTTTCTGGAAAAAAAAAAAAAAAAAAACTCAAGGATACTTATAGGAGTACAAAAGTATCCAGCATCCAACAAGGTAAATTCACAATGTTATTCAGTCACTGTCATGTCCAGCTCTTTCTGACCCCATGGACTGCAGCATGCCAGGATCTCCAATGCTTCACTATCTCACAGAGTTCACTCAAACTCATGTCCATTGAGTTGGTGATGCCATCCAACCATCTCATCCTCTGTCATCGCCTTCTCCTCCTGCCCTCACTCTTTCCCAGCATCAGAGTCTTTTCTTGTGAGTTCTTCGTATCAGATGGCCACAATGTTAGGCATCCAATAAGAAATTTGCCCACAGCTTATGGGGGCTTATGGGGGCCTTCTTAATTTTCTTCCTTCCTTTGTTTTTTTCCTCTCTTTTCTTAATTTTGGATAATTTCTATTTATTTCAAGTTCACTGAGTATTTTATAACAGATTTGCAATTGTATTATATGGAATTTCTGAGATTTTCTATTTGTTCATTCATTATGAGAATATTGAATTCACATTGTTGAATATAGTTAAAATAACTGCTTTGCAGTACTTAAGCGCTCTGCCCCAGCATCTGGGCAATTTTGGTATTTGTCTACATTGACTTTGTTTTCTCCTAAGTGTCGGTAATACTTTTGTGTTTCCTTTTTCCACAGTTTTGGGTACTGTCCAGGTTATTGTGTCACTGTGAATAATATTTTTCAGAGATAGTAGTTTGTTTTAATTATCTTAATAATGTCATAGGTTTGTTTTGCTTAATTCAAACTGCAAAGACTATCTCCTCTCTGCACAGTATCTGGAATACCTTTTCAGTTTATTAATCCTTAGCTGTGTTAGTTGGAGTCTGCCTTGAGCGCATGTAGTTCAGGGAGCATCCAGACCTTTGAGCAGAATTTTGAATCCCCCTTCAGTGTCTTTCTCCATTCTGAAACATCCTGTTTCCTTCTAGCTGCTCTGGTAACAGCTGATCCTATCTTCTGTTTCTTAAAACCAAGAAGATGGTAGTTTTCTACATAAATAATAGCTGTTTTCTAGAACTGACTGGGACATACCTTCAGGCAAAAAGCTATAAAAATGGGAAAATCATTCAATGTCTTTCCTTCCGAGTATCTAATTTCTACCTGCTTTTAATTGCTCTTAAATGTCTAAATATAGTTTCATTGTCGTTGTTAGTACTTCATTTTATTATTCTGTTCAGAGTTCATGTGCTGTAAGTAGGAGGGCCTGTCTGATATGAGCTCTATGAGCACTGGAAATAGAAACCCAATTAATTTTTGTATTTTGACATTTTAAAGTCATGCTTAATGTATAGATTTCTTAGGAATGTCTAAGTAAACAATTATTAATTTTCAATTTTCCTTTTTTAGTCTTTTAATTCTTTTTCTAAACTAGGATTTATTAGAACATTAACACCCATTCATTTATGTAGTGCCTCTGTTTTGTACTATTAAAGCCAAATTAAGTAGTGTGGCAGAGACTTTATGCTCTGCAAATGTTTACTATTTGGCCTTTTATAAAAATTTTTCCAACCTCTATTTTAGTACAATGTGGAATACATTTTGTATTAATGGGTAACTATATCTAGATATCAGGGGTAAAGCTTTTTTTTTTTTAAATCCCTTCTTATATGACTTTCCCTTGGTTTTTGTACGTATTCTTAATCTTTAGACATACCCCTCTATTTCTTGTTTCCTAGGAGACAATATCAAAGAATGTGTGTTGAATTTCCTTCAACGCCACTTTAAGAATCTGTTGAGAATATAAGATGGTACTGCTCCTTGTATTTGTTAATGTAATGTCATAGGACATATCCCATAGGAAGCATATTCTGAGATATAGATTTGGCTTGCAGAGTATTTGTAAGGAAATGTTCTTATGATTCAAACCTGTAGACAAGTAAAGAAAGCAGGAATTTGGCAGTGGGAGAATTTGAACTGCAATACAGTGAAAACAAAGGTTTTAGACATCCCATAGGAAGATGTGGAGCTGCCCTAACCTTACAGAATTTTCCTCAGTTGAGGCAAAAGTGACATAGGATACAAGATGCTTCTAAAAGGGGAGTTAGAGAAGGTGAATCTCTTCTTCCGAGCACAGTGCCCATAGAGGAAGACAGCTATGATCTGTCAGCCGTTATCACTCCCAGCAGTTGGTAAGGGAGTGCTTTAGCTTGGTGGGTGGATGCAATTAGAGGACCCACTACTCACACACTCGTATCCTGACTGACTGGTTACAAGTATCTAACAACCTCTCAGAATGATATTAAGACTCCAAATGAATATAGTATATTATTCTTTTTATACATAACTGGCATTATATTTTCTGATAAGTAGGATTGTTGCACCTAGATTAATTAAAGTAATTAGTGTGCAGTTTTCCTTTTTAGTTTTGTTCAAGTTTTCAAATCAAACATTTATTTCCTTATAAAAAGAGTTGGAAAATGTGTTTTTTATTTTTGCTCTCCAAAATGGTTTATGTAAGATTGGTCTTATTTATTCCTTAAGGCTTGAGAAGAATATGCTTATGAAACTATCTGGGTCTGGAGTTTTCATAATAGAAGTATTTTTTTTTTTCTCTTTTGATCACTTTTTATTTTATTTTTTAAAATATAAATTTATTTTTTTAATTGGTGGTTAATTACTTTACAGTATTGCACTGGTTTTTCCATACATCAACATGAATCTGCCACAGGTATACACATGTTCCCCATCCTGAACCCCCCTCCCTCTTCCCTCCCTGTACCATCCCTCTGGGTCGTCTCAGTGTACCAGCCCCAGGCATCCAGTAGAAGTATTTTTTTTAAGTTCAATAAAAAATAACCTAGTTTAAGTTAAAATAACAAATTATTTAATTTACATATGTGTGAGCATAAGCATAATAATTCCTGGAAACCCAAGACATCATTGTCCACCAAAGTAGTGGATCAGTTGATCAAGGAATTTCAGTTCAGATCAAACTCATATTGGATGCAGTTGACTTCCAAACTCATCCTGTGATTACCTCCCCAGTTCCAGAATGCACACTAGAGTAGACTTATAATCAACTGGCAGAATCCCCACACTCTTAATCACGCATGGTTTAAAGACTTTTACCATAGGAAAGGCCAATTAGAAACGAATACAGCTTCCTTTGCCTACAAAACCAAAAGAAGTAAATCAGGAGCCACACCACAGTCCTGAAGGGAGTGCAAGGATTAGAACCACCATGAAGAAACTAAAGGGTGTGGGAGCGGTGAATGTCAACATACTCTCCCAATTCAGTGATCTATTTGGCCTGTGGAGCAACAGGTAGATGTTGGAGAATGGTAGTGGGTTATTGTAAACTTAGTCAGGTGGTGTTTCCAAATTGCTGCTGCAATTCGAGATGTGTTTTTATTGCTTTAACAAATTAGCACACCCTCTTCTGGTACTTTGCACGCAGCTAGTTATTTGTCTAGTCTTTTTATTTATTTATTTATTTTCCTCTCTAGACCTTTAACTAAAGACCATCAGAGGTGGTTTGTTTTTAGCTAACAAGGCCAGTAATATACCTACATTAACCTGAATTGGGCTTCCCAGGTGGTGCTAGTGGTAAAGAATATGCCTGACAATGGAGGAGACTTAAGAGAAGCAGGCTCCGATCCCTGGATTGGGGAGATCCCATGGAGGAGGGCACTGCAATCCACTCCAGTATACTTGCCTGGAGAATCTCATGGACAGAGGAGCCTGGTGGGCTACTGTCCACAGGGTCGCAAAGAGTTGGACACAACTGAAGCAAATAGATGGGGAAACAGTGGCTGACTTTATTTTTCTGGGCTCCAAAATCACTGCAGATGGTGACTGCAGCCTTGAAATTAAAAGACACTTACTCCTTGGAAGGAAAGTTGTGACAAACTTAGACAGCTTATTGAAAAGCAGAGACATTACTTTGTCAACAGAGGTCCGTCTAGTCAAGGCTATGGTTTTTCCAGTGGTCATGTATGGATGTGAGAGTTGGATTGTGAAGAAAGCTGAGTGCCGAAGAATTGATGCTTTTGAACTGTGGTGTTGGAGAAGACTCTTGAGAGTCCTTTGGACTGCCAGGAGATCCAACTAGTCCATCCTAAAGATCAGTCCTGGGTGTTCATTCGAAGGACTGATGTTGAAGCTGGAACTCCAGTATTTTGGCCACCTATGCTAAGAGCTGACTCATTTGAAAAGACCCTGATGCTAGGAAAGATTGAAGGCAGGAGGAGAAGTTGACAGCAGAGGATGAGATGGTTGGATGGCATCACCGACTCAATGGACATGGGTTTAGGTGAACTCTGGGAGTTGGTGATGGACAGGGAGGCCTGGCGTGCTGCAGTTCACGGGGTTGCAAAAAGTAGGACACGACTGAGCGACTGACTGAACTGAACTGAAGCAACTTAGCACAAAAATTGAATTAGGGGTATATCAACTCTTCAGCCCTTTTATCAAAATTTAGTCCACAGGAATCTTGATTGAATTTTTCTTCCATAAGACACCGTGGTAATATCAACTGATGATATTTTGCTGGTTGGGCTTGGAAACAAGAAGTAGCAAACTACTATAGACTTGCCAGAGTTAGGAAATAAAGCTTGAAGGCTCTGGGACTCTCCACCTCAGTGAAATATTTAAGGGTCCAGTGGCACATGAGCATGTTGATATATACCTTTTAAAGTGAAATCTGAGTTATCGCATCTGTCTCTCCTTACTACCAAAAAAGAGACACAGCACTTTTGGATTTTGATGGCAACTTATTCTTCATTTTGTGTGCTACTCAGCTCCATTTACCCATTGACGCCCAAAGCTGCTAACTTTGAGTTAGGCTTAGCACAACAGAAGTTTCAACAGTAGGTCAAAACTACGGAATAAGATTATCTGCCATGCAGGGCAAAAAGTACAGCAGATTCAATGGCACTTTATGTCAATGGCAGATAATACTATTTGCATCCTTTGCCGTTTTCTACAGCTGAATCACAGGCTTCTCTGGTAGTTCAGCTGGTAAAGAATCTGCCTACAATGCAGAAGACCCCAGTTTGAGTCCTAGGTCAGGAAGATACCCGGGAGAAGGGATAGGCTACCCACTACAGCATTCTTGGGCTTCCCAAGTAGCTCAGACAGTAAAGAATCCACCTGCAATGTGAGAGACCTGAGTTCAATCCCTGGGTTGGGCAGATCCCCTGGAGGAGGGCATGGCAACCCACTCCAGTATTCTTGCCTGAAGAATCCACATGGACAGAGGAGCCTGGCAGGCTGAGTTATTACTCTCTTTTTGAGAAATAGGTCTTTCCCTGGTACTTGCCTTTGGTGGATACTGAATGTTTAACCAAAGGCCACCAAGTTATCATGAGATGTGAGCTTCCCTTCATGAACAGGTTATGGTCTGATATACCAATACATAACATTGGCATGCACAGAACTCTATTACCAATTGGCAGTGGTATTTATGATATTAGGTTGAGCAGGTCCTATAGGCACAAGTATGTTATATGAGGATGGGTGAGAGTTCCCATGGTCCCCACCATGGGTGTAGCATTCTTTCATGACACAGTGGTGGAATGGTGTAGGCATAGAATAGTCTTTTTGTTCAGTCAAGAAATGAAAATAAACCTGGCATGGTTTTGCCAAATAGATACCATGGCGTGTGAGATATAATAGAGAAAAAGAGAAACAGATGCACACAGATGGAGAGGCAAAGAGACAGAGATGGAGAGAGAAAGAGAGAAAGAGAGATATTAGAGGCAAAGTTATGATTAAGATAAAGCTTGGCAGAAATATGGTTGAGAAAGGTGTTTCTGTCTGAAAGAAGAATGTAAATGAAGTGAGAGTCTGAGCATATTAAGTTCATTAATGACTGTGAATATAATAGTGGTGGAGAGAGTGATTCGTTTGTCAAAACCATGGATGAATGAGGGATAGTATCAGAAGATGTGATGATACTACAAGAATAAGCTGTCACTGGTAAAGGCTGATTGTCCTTGTTTCAATGTAGTTGGATTTTTGAAGGAGGAAAATAAAGATAGGTTTCGTAAAAGGCTTTAAAGATCAAGACCAAGGATGATATAAAAAATACTAAAGCCTTTGAGAGGACTACAGCAGTATGAGAAAACTTTTAATAATCCCTCTGTGATTTGGAAATTTTAGATAAACGTTTTCAGAGATCAGCATGTGCATTGTGAATGAACTATCTGTATCTCTCCAAAATCAATAATCTCCACATGGACTTATATTAGATATCAAGAGTTACCATTTGATTTTTCAGTGTTGCTCTCTTATCAAGTTCAAATATCCTTTCTCCACATCTCTTAATATACCACTCAAATTTTTAATTTTCCATAGTACAATACCTTGCAAATCTTACTACATGATAAAATTAACCTCTTTCTACACCTTAAAAATGGAGGAGGCATTGGCAACCCACTCCAGTACTCTTGCCTGGAAACTCCCATGGATGGAGGAGCCTGGTAGGCTGCAGTCCATGATGGGGTTGCTAAGAGTCGGACACGACTGAGCGACTTCACTTTCACTTTTCACTTTCATGCATTGGAGAAGGAAATGGCAACCCACTTCAGTGTTCTTGCCTGGAGAATCCCAGGGACAGGGGAGCCTGGTGGGCTGCCGTCTATGGGGTCACACAGAGTTGCACACGACTGAAGCGACTTAGCAGCAGCAGCAGCACACCTTAAAAATGGGAAAGTTCTCTATACTCCAAGTGCTTCTAGTTTAACTATTGTTTTTACTCAACTATAATTTTCATGTTAAAATGTAACTTTGTTTTCTGGTTTTGTAACTGTTTTTAAATTTATCCTGATATTATTTAATGTATTTTCAGTTGCCATGAAAACTTCTGTCATATTTATGTTATTAAGTAGCTTAAATTCATGCCAAAATTATATTGTCAATCATTGTTAATATTACTTTTTCAGAGGAGGTCATGCTACTAATGCTGAAAAAGAATGTAATCTTTCTGAATCTAAGTTAAATAAAATAGAGAAAATAAAATGGGAAGCAAATGGGATATTTTCTCTAGTTTGGAAGATAGGAAAATTATATTATTAATTTTTCATATTTCCTTCTTTTGTTTAATATTTGTTGAATACTTATTATTTGTAAGGGATTAAGGACTTCCCCACTGGCTTAGTTGGTAAAGAGTCTGCCTGCAATGCAGGAGACCCAGGTTCTATCCCTAAGTCAGGAAGATCCCCTGTAGAATGGCATGACAACCCACTCCAGTATTCTTGCCTGGAGAATCCCATGGGAAGAGGAGCCTGGTGGGCTATAGTCCATGGGGTCACAAAGAGTTGAACACTTCAGACTAGACAGACTAACACTTCAAAGTAGACAATGGAGTAATAAATACATGCCACTTCCCCTTACCTATATTGGTATTAATCCAAGTTTTTAGTTGCAAGCAATAGAAACTACTATGGTTGGTTTAAGCAGAAAATAATTTGTTAAAACTGCATGAAGTGACAAATTTTATGAGGTTACAGAGCTTGACACACTTCATGACAGACATCTTCTACTGTGAGACCATCCATAGGAGCTGCTGTTTGACTGTCCGTGTTTCTAGTCCTATGCACTGATTGTACTGGATATTTTAGCAATCTATGCTACTGTCAGAGGTGACTCATATGGGTGCCTGTCATTTGTGTGCCTGGCTCACTCTTTTACATACAATGAGAGCATCTGATTGGCAAAGCCTGTATCCTAGCTCTCGGAGAGTTTGGGAATGTGAGCAGTTGTTGTTTTTCAGTTACTCGGTCATGTCTGAATCTGTAACCCAATGGACTGCAGCACATAAGGCTTTTCTGTCCTTCACCGTCTCAAACTCATGTCCATTGAGTTGGTGATGCCATCCAACCATTTCATCCTCTGTTGTCCCTTTCGGCTCTTGCCTTCAATCTTTCCTGGCATCAGGGTCTTTTCCAATGAGTCAGCTCTTCACATCAGGTGGCCAAAGTCCTAGAGTTTCAGTTTCAGCATCAGTCCTTCCAATGAATATTCAGGACTGATTTCCTTTAGGATGGACTGGTTGGATCGCCTTGCAGTCCAAGGGATTCTCAAGAGTCTTCTCCAACAACACAGCTCAAAAGCATTAATTCTTCAGTCCTCAGATTTCTTTATGGTCCATCTCTCCCATGCATTCATGACTACTGGAAACACCATAGCTTTGACTAGATTGGACCTTTGTGGGCAAAGTAATGTCTCTGCTTTTTAATTTGCTGTCTAGGTTTATCATTGTTTTTCTTCCAGGGAACCAGTGTCTTTTAACTTCATGGCTGCAGTCACCATCTGCAGTGATTTTGGAAGCCAAGAATATAAAATCTCTCACAGTTTCCATTGTTTCCCCATGTATTTGCCATGAAGAGATGGAACTGGATGTCATGATCTTAGTTCTTTGAATGTTGAATTTTAACCAGCTTTTTCACTCTCCTCTTCAACCTTTCTCAAGAGGCTCTTTAGTTCCTCTTCTCTTTCAGCCATAATGATTGTGTTATCTACATATATGAGGTTATTGATGTTTCTCCAGGCAGTCTTGATTCCAGCTTGTGCTTCATCCCGCCTGGCATTTCTCATGATATACCCTGCACAGAAGTTAAATAAGCAGGGTGACAATAGACAGCCTTGACATACTCTCTTCCCAGTTTTGAACCAGTCCTTTGTTCCATGTCCAATTCTAACTGTTGCTACTTGACCTGCATACAGGTTTCATAGGACACAGGTAAGGTGGTCTGGTATTCTCATTTCTTGAATAATTTTCCACAGCTAGTTGTGATCCACACAGTCAAAGGCATTAGTGTAGTCAGTAAAACAGAAGCAGATGTTTTTTCTGGAATTCTCTTGCTTTTTCTAAGATCCAGTGAATATTGGTGATTTGGTTTCTGGTTCCTTTTACTTTTCTAAATCCAGCTTGAACATCTGGAAGTTCTTGGTTCATGTACAGATGAAGCCTAACTTGGAGGATTTTGAGCATTTCTTTGCTAGCATGTGAAATGAGTGCAATCATGTGGCAATTTGAACATTCTTTGGCATTTCCCTTTTTGGGGATTAGAATGAAAATTGAAATGTTCCAGTCCTGTGGCTACTGCTGAGTTTTAAAAAATTTGCTGACTTATTGAATGCAATATATTCACAGCATTTTCTTTTAGGATTTGAAGTATCCACTACCTTTGTTCACAGTGATGCTTCCTAAGGTCCGTTTAACTTCACACTCCACGATGTCTGGCTCTTGGTGAGTGATCACAACATTGTGGTTATTTGGGTCATTAAGATCTTTTTTGTTTAGCTCTTCTGTGTGTTCTTGCCATCTGTTAATATCTTCTGCTTCTGTTAGGTCCATAGCATCTCTGTCCTTTATTATGCCCATCTTTGCATGAAATGTTCCCTTCAGTTCAGTTCAGTTGCTCAGTCAAATCCGACTCTTTGCGACCCCATGAATCGCAGCACGCCAGGCCTCCCTGTCTATCACCAACTCTCGGAGTTCACTCAGACTCACGTCCATTGAGTCAGTGATGCCATCCAGCCATCTCATCCTCGGTCGTCCCCTTCTCCTCCTGCCCCCAATCCCTCCCAGCATCAAAGTCTTTTCCAATGAGTCAACTCTCATGAAGTGGCCAAAGTACTGGAGTTTCAGCTTCAGCATCATTCCTTCCAAAGAAATCCCAGGGCTAATCTCCTTCAGAATGGACTGGTTGGATCTCCTTGCAGTCCAAGGGACTCTCAAGAGTCTTCTCCAACACCACAGTTCAAAAGCATCAATTCTTCGGCGCTCAGCCTTCTTCACAGTCCAACTCTCACGTCCATACATGACCACAGGAAAAACCATAGTCTTGACTAGACGGACCTTAGTTGGCAAAGTAAGTCTCTGCTTTTGAATATGCTATCTAGGTTGGTCATAACTTTTCTTCCAAGGAGTAAGCGTCTTTTAATTTCATGTAGTTTTTTTTTGCATGTTCCCTTGGTATCTCTAATTTTCTTGAAGAGATCTCTAGTCTTTCCCATTCTATTGTTTTCCTTTATTTCTCTGCAATGATCACTGAGTAAGGCTTGCTTATCTCTCCTTGCTGTTATTTGCAACTCTGCATTCACATGGGTATGCCTCTCCTTTTCTCCTTTGCCTTTTGCTTCCCTTCTTTTCTCAGCTATTTGTAAGGCCTCCTCAGACAGCCATTTTGCCTTATTGTACTTCTTTTTCTTAGGGATGCTTTTGATCACTGCCTCCTGTACGGTGTTAAGAACCTCTGTCCACAGTCCTTCAGACGCTATGTCTATCAGATCGAATCCTTTGAATCTATTTGTCACTCCTACTGTACAAGTGTAAGGAATTATATTGAGGTCATACCTGAATGGCCTAGCGGTTTTCACTACTTTATTCAAATTAAGTCTGAATTTGGCAATAAGGAGTTCATAACTTGAGCCACAGTCAGCTCCTGGTCTTGTTTTTGCTGACTGTATGAGCTTCTCCATCTTTGGCTACAAAAAATATAATCAATCTGATTTTGGTGTTGACCTTATGGTGATGTCCATGTGTAGCAGAGGAAATTAAAATCTTCTTTAGTGGATGAAGCCTTTTTCTCCAATTAAATGTGTACATTTTATAAGAAAAGTGACTTAAATAGCTAGTGGTCAGACATATGTCAGATATATGTAACAGTTTATTCTTTCTTTTGAGTAAGTTTTCTTCACTTTATATTCTGATGACCTTAGCCTATTTTTTCAAACATTATCTCTTTTTTCAAAGTAAATTATATTAATGGAGAATGTTTAATGCTTGGTTTTTAACAATAAAATACAGACCTTCACATCATTTTTACTGCATCCACTCACTACTTATGTGTTGCTTATTTAATATTTTATTTTAAAGTAACATGCATTTAAAAAAGATTAAGCCCACTATGAATTGCTACCATAAAAAAAGAACATATTGTGCTATAAATTAAACTCTGAAAACAAAATATTATCACATGTATTTCAACTAGCACTGCCCATGACGTGCACTTATCAGGTGGCTGTCTCTTGTTTTTCATATTCTTTAAGAGATTATTTATTGTTTATCCCCATTTCATTTCCATTCCCTCCCCAAGTACATTGTTTTGGTGCAAGGTGTATCCTCAGAGCTTATATTAATGTCTGACAGTTAGTGAAAGGCAAAGGAGAAAGGGAAAGATATAACCAACTGAAAGCAGAGTTCCAGAATATAACAAGGAGAGATAAGAAAGATAATAAAAGGGAGGAACTTTTTCAATGTGTAATTTTCTGTTTTGGTGCTATATACTATTGTTTTCCTGCTTCCCTGGTGGCTCAGACCATAAAGTTTCTCCCTGCAATACAGGAGACCAGAGTTTAATCCCTGGGTCAGGAAAATTCCCTAGAGAAGAGAATAGCTACCCACTCCAGTATTTTGCCTGGAGAATTCCATGGACAGAGCAGCCTGGTGGGCTACTCTCCATGAGGTTGCAACGAGTCATACATGACTGAATAACTAATACTTTCACACTTTTGCTATTTTTCTGCACATGTTTCAAGAAAATTATGATCAAATTATGGGATATATTGACCTGAAACATTTGATATATTAATATTGTATTACTTACCATATTGTGATAAGTGAAATATGAATTTTTACAGAATTCTTGATATTTAGATTACTTTTATATTTCTNATTAATATTTTGCCTCTAATTACTACTTATCATTACTAAATTAGAAAAAAACTGAATTTGTTAGGATATTAGGATTAATTAGTACACTGAGTGTAAATTGTGTCTATAAAAGTCATTCTTTTTATTCAGATTTAGAATATATATTTATGAGTTTCAAATAAGCTGACTTTTAAGTTCCCTAACTTTTAAGCTTAGGGAACACTAAGGATAGTATTTGTTTTATGATTTTATAGCAATTCGACCATTTATGTGTATAGAGTTTCATGATCATTTTTTCAGGATACCTGAAGAAATAAAAAGACTACATTTTATGAATTTGTTCTCTCTAAATTGTTCTGCCAATCTCCTTAAATCCTTGTGTATCGAGACAATATAATGACTCCCACAGAAAGAGTTGTTGGGATTACTTGCTTGCAATGTGACAGGTCCATATTAAATAATGGAAGGAAACTCTTGACAGCAGATGCCGGAGAGCATTGTTTCTTCATAATAACTGTCATAATTTCCTGGAAGACTTATAATAGAGGTAAAGCACCTTTACATATTAGAGTGTTATAGTCCTTTAGTGAGATTGCCACCTGATTAGGTGACCTTGTCTACCTTCAGCAAATCTTTCAAGTGAATTAACTTTTATCCTCAGATGTTTTTCCTATTACCCTCTTATCCATTCAAATGCAACTAAAAGAACTGTTAAAGGTGGCAGAATATTTCACTGGAAGTTGAGATGGCTTGAAATTTGGTCTCCAGCACTTACTTATGGAATTATTTAGCCTACTTTAGATTGGTGTCCTAATCTAAGACTAAAAGGTAAAATTGGAAAATGAAATTATTTCATGTCTCATGCTATAAGTTTTCCTCATGTATAAACTAGAGACAAAAAATTAGTTTTTTACTGAAATATGGTTGATTTATGGGGCTTCCCTTGTGGCTCAGATGGTAAAGAATCTGCCTGCAGTGCAGGAGACCCAGGTTCAATCCCCAGGTTGAAAGGATCCTGGGTTGGAAGGAAATGGCAACCCACTCTCGTGTTCTTGCCTGGAGAATTCCATGGACAGAGGGGCCTGGGAGGTTACAGTCCATGGGGTCACAAGGAGTTGGATGTGTCTGGGACACTGTCACTTTCATAGTTGATTTAGAGCAAGTAAAATCTTTAAAAAATGAATATGACAAGACAGAAAACTTATAGGTACAGAGAATAGACTGGTGGTTACCAGTGGAGAGAGGGATTGAGAAGGAGGGAGATACGGTAGAAGATTAAGAAGTGCAAACTACAGGTATACATCCACCACGTTAGAACAGACTCATATGTGCTCCTTTGTATGGCTGAGTAATAGTCCATTTCTTTCCTTTATCAAGCCCATCTTTGCATGAAATGTTCCCTTGGCATTTCTAATTTTCTTGAAGAGATCTCTAGTCTTTCCCATTCTGATGTTTTCCTCTATTTCTTTGCATTGATCGCTAAGGAAGGCTTTCTATCTCTCCTCGCTATTCTTTGGAACTCTGCATTCAAATAGGAATATCTTTCCTTTTCTCCTTTGCTTTTCACTTCTCTTCTTTTCACAGCTATCTGTAAGGCCTCCTCAGACAGCCAGTTTGCTTTTTTGCATTTCTTTTCCATGGGGCTGTATATTGTCACCCTGCTTATTTAACTTCTATGCAGGTACATCATGAGAAACGCTGGGCTGGAAGAAGGACAAGCTGGAATCAAGAGTGCCAGGAGAAATATCAATAACCTTAGATATGCAGATGATCCCACCCTTATGGCAAAAAGTGAAGAGGAACTAAAAAGCCTCTTGATGAAAGTGGAGAGTGAAAAAGTTGGCTTAAAGCTCAACATTCAGAAAACTAAGATTATGGCATCTGGTCCCATCACTTCATGAGAAATAGATGTGTAAACAGTGTCAGACTTTATTTTTTGGGGCTCCCAAATCACTGCAGATGGTGATTGCAGCCATGAAATTAAAAGACACTTACTCCTTGCAAGGAAAGTTATGACCGACCTAGACAGCTTATTAAGAAGCAAAGAAATTACTTTGCCAACAAAGGCCCGTCTAGTCAAGGCTATGGTTTTTCCAGTGGTCATGCATTTATGTGAGAGCTGGACTGTGAAGACAGCTGAGCACTGAAGAATGGATGGTTTTGAACTGTGGTGTTGGAAAAGACTCTTGAGAGTCCCTTGGACTGCAAGGAGATCCAACCAGTCCATTCTAAAGGAGATCAGTCCTGGGTGTTCTTTGGAAGGACTGATGCTGAAGCTGAAACTCCAATACTTTGGTCACCTCATGCGAAGAGTTGACTCATTGGAAAAGACTCTGATGACTAGAGGGGTTGGGGGCAGGAGGAGAAGGGGACGACAGAGGATGAGATTGCTGGATGGCATCACTGACTCGATGGACATGAGTTTGAGTGAACTCCGGGTGTTGGTGATGGACAGGGAGGCCTGGCATGCTACAATGGGATCTCAGAGTTGGACACAAGTGAGCGACTGAACTTAAATGAACTTAACTGAACTGAACTGAACTGAATAATCCATTGCCTGATTCATGTTGAGGTTTGACAGAAAACAGCAAAATTCTGTAAAGCAATTATCCTTCAATAAAAATAAATAAATTTTAAGAAAGGAAAAAGGAACGCATGTATACCCGTGGTGGATTCATGTCAATGTATGGCAAAACCAATACAATACTGTAAAGTAAAATAAAGTTAAAATAAAAATTATAAAAAAGAAAATAAAATTAAAAAAAAAAGAAGTACAAACTATTAAGTATAAAATAGAGTACTGAAGTGGGTAGCTGTTCCCTTCTTCAGGGATTCTTCTTGACCCAGTAATCGAACTTGGGTTCATCCTGCATTGCAGGCAGATTTTTACCATCTGAACCACAGGGAAGGCCACCCAGGGAATATAGCCAAAATTTTATAACTTTAAAGGGAGTATTACCTATGGCTATAACAAAAATTATTGATAAGTTTGTCCTGTGAATTAAGTGAGATACAGCTTGAAAAGCATCTCGTGTGTGCCTGACACATTATAACTAGCAAATCAATATAGGCTCCCTGTATTCTTTTTTTTTTTTTTTGTATTCTTATGGCATAAGGAGAGACTGTTTTAGGTTAATTAACTAACTACATATCCAGTAGGAAATCTATAAGTGGTATGGTTATTTATAATCCTGAATGTGCATCAAAATTACTTAGAGCACTTTCAGAATATTCAGATATCTAGATGTCATGTCAAATACTCAGCAAAGTTCTTGAGAAAATAGTAGCAACCAAACAACAACAAAATAACTCACATATTGTTCATATGTTCATATGAACTTTACAATCAATTTTTTTGTTATTTACTATGTGCTGAGCACTATGTTTGAACTATCTCTTGTATCTTCCCCAAATTAAGAAGAATGTGCCATTTTCATGTAAGGAAACAGCATGTCCACGAGGTTGAATGTCCTCTCTATACTCACACAGTTAGTAAGTAGTTGAGGCAAGCTGGACTCCAGAGCCTGTGAGCATGAAGTTGCTATATTCTCAGAAATATAAAGAGTTTGTCAGGAATATGTGCCCAAAGGAACAAGATTGTCTGGCTGGACATTAGGTTCATATTTTCCTTTGGTGGAAACTGTGTTGGCTAACTTCACTTTAGCTCCTTATTCATTCCCAGGGCATATACAAGTACAGAAACTGCTGGAGCTTTGTCACATCAGAGCATGAAATGGTTCCTTCTCTTCCTTTGGTCTTGTTTTACTCATACTGTATTCCAGGGCTCCTGTCTTTTATTTGCATATCTGATGCTTTCTTTCCTCTTCACATAACTAGCCCATTCAGATCACCAGTGACTTTGGCCAACTTGCCTGGCTTACTGATTTGTTATAGACCCAATTTTCTGTCTTTAAGCTTCTCATTACTTCCATTCTTTACAGCTCAAAGACATTAGGTCAGTAATCATTCACAAAAGTTATTACATAAATTTTCTAAATCCAGTGAATTATTTTGTCTCATTCCTCTTGATTTTTCTGTAACACTGCTTGATCTCATTGTATTTAAGCACTATCCTACATAGATTTCTTAAATACTTCTCCTTGCATCTTAAATCAGTATCTGTGCTTTTCAGATATCTGAAAGCTATGCTTACTGAACAAATCCGAGTTGGCCTTACTGCACGTGCAGTTTCAGCATTATTCATCTTTACTCTTTCTAATGTTTTACACATCAGCTTCCTATGCAGATGCTCAATTTATACACCTTCAAGTCTTCCTCATCTCTCACATTCTAAACCCACCTGTTACTCTGGTTCCATTTATTGCAGTTTAAACACCACTCTTTCTGACCCTCAAACTTCACTGCTTGTGACTAGCTTTTGACACAAGTTATTTACTGCATATTTATTTGAAAAATGAATGAGTAAATGGATAAATCATGTATAATCAAGAGAATACTATTGCCTTGAATTTGGATTTTTTTTTTAAGTTATTGTTGGAGAGGACGGAGAGTTAAGTAGGGACAGTAGAGTTTCTCCTTAAATTCTCAGTACTGCAAGCACAATAGAAGGGTGGATGGAACTCATCCTCTATTACTATAGACAAGCATAGTTTTAAGGAGCATGATACTGTTCATTAGTAAAAGCATTGTTTCCAGTGCAGTTGGAAAGAAAGAAACCAAATTCCATGTGTAAAATCAAACCAATTTATTTTTCGTCCTGAAGGAATTGAGGAAAGAAGTTCCTAACCTACACTAACTTTAAACTGAAAATAGAAAAGAAAATAAAGGTTTATTTACCCTCTGTTTATCATTTTCACCCTCACTTAATAGGGGATAGCATGGAGATTGGTTAAAATCAGTCACTAGATGTTTTTGCCAAAATATTTACTGTTTCTGCGTGTTCATCTGCTGAGCTTCCTGTGTGGCTATTTACTAATGCTTGCTGCCAGCTTCCCCTTAATATTTATTGAAGCAAATACTTCTCAGTGCCTGTGTTCCTTTTGGTAATATAATAGGTCATTAAGGATGAAATTTTCCTTATTAAAGGTATAGTTTAGTTCGATTCTACACAAATATATACCAGTAGTGACTTTTTTCCTTCTGTTTTAATATCTTCTCTCTTGGTTTCTCTCTCCCTCTCCTTGCCTCTGTCTCTCTCCATCTCCTTCTTTTTGTTTAAAAATCCATATATCACTTGATAGAAGAAAGTTTATTAAATACTTGATACTTGCTTGAAAATCCCTAACACAGATCTATTAATTTTTTAACATTCATTCTTCTAACACATGCTTTTGAATTCTTGATCATATAGAGAATTTTGTCTTTTAATATTACCTTTCTTCTTTCATCAAATGATAAAAATCAGTATTTTAGTCTATTTTGAGCCCCCAGGCAAGTTTTCATTTGAGAGACCAAAGATATAGCTATCTCTGAACAACTGGAGTAGAAGATCTGATATATATATATATTTCACATTATTAGAAAACCTTGTAAAAATCTTCCTATCTAACTTAGATTGTTAGACTTCTTGTGTGAATATGAGAAAATGCATAGGCAACGTCAGAAGGATATTTCACACTTTCATATTTTAGGCACTCTTATTTCATTTAATATTATTTGCAGAATATTTACTCTGAGCAAGTCATTGTTTTTATGACTGGGACCCCATGTGGAACAAGAGATGATACAATTCTTACCTACATGGAGCAGATTGCTTAATGGGAAAAGATGGGTACTGTTTAGAGAATCGTATGAGTAACTCTGGAATTATAATTAAAATAAATTCAGTGAAGGAGAGGCACATAGTTTTATGAGAGCTTAATCATTCATGCGGCATTCAATAATTGTGTGTCTTCTGTGAGTCAGGGACATTTATGCCCTGTAGCTGAAGAAATGAAACCCACATTTCCCTCCCTTCTCAGATGGATCAGAAAATGCCCTACTGGGAAGGAATAAGCGAACTGATATCTGAAAGCAGTGTTGGATATGAAAGGGGTGGAGTTAGGAGGGACAGTAAAACAAACCTCGGTAATATTGTTTGAAAAGGCACAGTGGTTAAAAAAAATACAAAGTGCTTGCAATGTAAAGAATAGAGGAGTCAAAATTGCATATGGAGAAATAGGTAAAATGTAGATGTACACCGTCTTACAAAGCAGGTTAGGGAAGTTTGTCTTTATCCTGAAAGCAATGAGAAGCCAAGTCATTTTGAAAGTTGTTTTTCTTCTTCACTTATTACTGTCTTGCAGTGTAGCAGACAGGAAAATAATAAAAGTGACAGTAGAAAAATCCTTCTACATAATACAATACTTGGTCATGTGAGAGAGGAGAGTGGTTTGGACAAGGATGCTGGCACTGGAGTTGAGTGAACTAAAGAGATTTGTAACATATTTAGAAGATAATGACAGGATTTGTGGCTATTGAATGCAGAGATGAGAGAGACCGTGTCAGGAAGGATTCTTAACTTTCACACTTGTATTGCTACAAAAATGAGACTGAGATTTACTAAGAAATGGAACAGCAGAAAAGAAGTTAATTTGGTGGGTGAGGACAAGGAATTATAATTTTGTTTTTTGAACAAGTTAAGTTTTAGAGGGCTTTTGCATATTTAATTTGAGTTGTCATATAGACAGTTGGTTGTCCAGGCTTGCAAGTTTTAGCCGCCATGTAAGCTAAAGATATGGCTTCCCATGTAGCTCAGTAGGTAAAGAATCTGCCTGCAATGCAGAAGACCTGGGTTCAATCCCTGGGTTGGGAAGATTCCGTGGAGTAGGAAATGGCAGCTCACTCCAGAATTCTTACCTGGAGAATCCCATGGACAGAGAAGCCTGGTGGGTTATAGTCCATGGGGTTGCAAAGAGTCAGACATGACTTAGCGACTATGCCATAAACCACCAAGCTAAAGATATAGTGACCCAACCATGTACAAGTGGCCACTGAAACCTTGGGAGTAAATGGAAGTGACTATCTAATAAGAGAAGAAGATAGCTGATGAAGCCTAATTGCAAAAATTTCCCACATACAGTTGGATAAAGAAAAGAGGGCAAAGCAAAGTAACAGTCAAAGGTAGAGGAATAAAACAATAGTGTGAAACGTGAGAAAAAACATGTAAACCATGACAACCAAGAGAACAGTGTTAGAAGGAAATGAGACTAGTTAACAGTGAATGCTACTGAATGATCAGTACAAAAAGAGGGTTGAGAAGTGCCAGTGGATTTGGAACATAAGTCTATAACTGATCTAACCAATTTTCACTATTTCCTAAATAATGAAAAGAAATTTTCAAGCAAGGGAAAGAGAGTGAACGTGTCACAGACAGAAGAAATACTATGTAATAAAATAAGGAGGGGTGACAAAAATCTCATGATGTGGGTTATGTACAAGTTTAAGTGAGTGGAACTCAGAATTTTGGTCAGTTCAGTTGCCTAGCTGTGTCCGACTCTAGGCGACCCCATGGACTGCAGCAAGCCAGGGTTCTCTGTCCATCACCAACTTGCAGAGCTTGCTCAAACTCATGTTCTGGTGATGCCAGAATTTTGGTAGTTGACTGCATAAAATGAAGAGCTGAGACAAACAAGTGACAGACTTTAAAAACATTGGAATACACACCAAATACTTTCTTGTATATAAACCAGTCTATGTATGTATACATACACACTTACTAATTTTTGTATTCATTATCTAATACCTTGTTTTAAACAGAAATCAAGTGATATATTACATGACAGATAGATATTATTAAAGTAACATTAAAAGCTTGAAAAAACCAGAACAATAGGAAAAAAAAAATAAGTGCAGAATGATATAATGGGACAGTGATATTCAAACAACAAAAATAAAAATACTTTCTAGAATGCCACACTTACTTGCCAGATGGTGACTGAAATGTTTGTTCAAGTATTTTGGCAATTAGTGCAAAAATAGATACCCATCTATTTACATGATTGAGTAGCATTTGTAAGCTGTAAACAAACTAAGATTTTTATTTTAGTTGTGATATAATCAACTTTAGATGAGTACTGGTGTTATCCGGTAGTTTTTCTCTCTTTCACTCCTCATATCCCATGCAATAAATTTTGTCATACCTACCTACAACATATATTCAGTTCAGTTCAGTTGCTCAGTCGTGTCCAACTCTTTGCGACCCATGAATTGCAGCATGCCAGGCCTCCCTGTCCATCACCAACTCCTGGAGTTCACTCAAACTCATGTCCATCGAATCGGATATGCCATCCAGCCATCTATCTTCTGTCGTCCCCTTCTCCTCCTGCCCCAAACCCCTCCCAGGATCAGAGTCTTTTCCAATGAGACAACACTTCACATGAGGTGGCCAAAGTATTGGAGTTTCAGCTTTAGCATCAGTCCTTCCAGTGAACACCCAGGGCTGATCTCCTTTAGAATGGACTGGTTGGATCTCCTTGCAGTCCAAGGGACTCTCAAGAGTCTTCTCCAACACCACAGTTCAAAAGCATCAATTCTTCGGCACTCAGCTTCCTTCATGTCCAACTCTCACATCCATCCATGACCACTGGAAAAACCATAGCCTTGACTAGATGGACCTTTGCTGGCAAAGTAATGTCTCTGCTTTTCAATATGCTATCTGGGTTGGTCATAATTTTCCTACCAAGGAGTAAGCATCTTTTAATTTCATGGCTGCAATCACCATCTGCAGTGATATTGGAGCCTTCCAAAATAAACTCTGACACAGTTTCCACTGTTTCCCCATCTATTTCCCATGAAGTGATGGGACCAGATGCCATGATCTTAGTTTTCTGAATGTTGAGCTTTAAGCCAACTTTTTCATTCTCCTCTTTCACTTTCATCAAGAGGCTTTTTAGTTCCTCTTCACATTCTGCCATAGGGTGGTGTCACCTGCATATCTGAGATTATTGATATTTCTCCCAGCTTGTGCTTCTTCCAGCCCAACATTTCTCATCATGTACTCTGCATAGAAGTTAAATAAGCAGGATGATAGTATACAGTCTTGACGTACTCCTTTTCCTATTTGGAACAGGTCTGTTGTTCCATGTCCAGTTCTAGCTGTTGCTTCCTGACCTGCATACAGGTTTCTCAAGAGGTGAGTCAGGTGGTCTGGTATTCATCTCTTTCAGAATTTTCCACAGTTTATTGTGATCTACACAGTCAGAGGCTTTGGCATAGTCAGTAAAGCAGAAATGGATGTTTTTCTGGAACTCTCTTGCTTTTTCCATGATCCAGTGGATATTGGCAATTTGATCTCTGGTTCCTCTGCCTTTCTAAAACCAGCTTGAACATCTGGAAGTGCATGGTTCACATATAGCTGAAACCTGGCCTGAAGAGTTTTGAGCATTACTTTACCAGCATATGAGATGAGTGTAATTGTGCGGTAGTTTGAGCATCCTTTGCATTGCCTTTCTTTGGAATTGGAATGAAAACTGACCTTTTCCAGTCCTGTGGCCACTGCTGAGTTTTCCAAATTTGCTGCCATATCGAGTGCAGCACTTTCACAGCATCATCTTTCAGGATTTGAAACAGCTCAACTGGAATTCCATCACCTCCACTAGCTTTGTTCCTAGTGATGCTTTCTAAGGCCCACTTGACTTCACATTCCAGGATGTCTGGCTCTAGATGAGTGATCACACCATTGTGATTATCTTGGTGGTGAAGATCTTTTTTGTACAGTTCTTCTGTGTATTCTTGCCACCTCTTCTTAATATCTTCTGCTTCCATTAGGTCCATACCATTTATGTCCTTTATTGAGCCCATCTTTGCACAAAATGTTCCCTTGCTATCTCTAATTTTCTTGAAGAGGTCTCTCGTCTTTCCCATTCTGTTGTTTTCCTCTGTTTCTTTGCATTGATCACTGAGGAAGGCTTTCTTATCTCTCCTTGCTATTCTTTGGAACTCTGCATTCAGATGCTTATATCTTTCCTTTTCTCCTTTGCTTTTCACTTCTCTTCCTTTCACAGCTGTTTGTAAGGCCTCCCCAGACAGCCATTTTGCTTTTTTGCATTTGTTTTCCATGGGGATGGTCTTGATCCCTGTCTCCTCTACAATGTCATGAACCTCATTCCGTAGTTCATCAGGCACTCTATGTATCAGACCTAGTCCCTTAAATCTATTTCTCACTTCTACTGTATAATCATAAGGGATTTGATTTAGGTCATACCTGAATGGTCTAGCAGTTTTCCCTACTTTCTTCAATTTGAGTCTGAATTTGGCAATAAGGAGTTCATGATCTGAGCCACAGTCAGCTCCCGGTCTTGTTTTTGCTGACTATATAGAGCTTCTCCATTGTTCGCTGCAAAGAATATAATCAATGTGATTTCGGTGTTGACCACCTGGTGATGTTCATGTGTAGAGTCTTCTCTTGTGTTGTTGGAAGAGGGTGTTTGCTATGACCAGTGTGTTCTCTTGGCAAAACTCTATTAGCCTTTGCCCTGCTTCATTCCATATTCCAAGGCCAAATTTGCCTGTTACTCCAGTTTTTTCTTGACTTCCTACTTTTGCATTCCATTCCCCTATAATGAAAAGAACATCTTTTTTTGGTGTTAGTTCTAAAAGGTCTCATAGGTCTTCATAGAACCATTCAACTTCAGCTTCTTCAGTATTACTGCTTGGGGCATAGACTTGGATTACTGTGATATTGAATGGTTTGCCTTGGAAACGAACAGAGATCATTCTGTCGTTTTTGAGATTGCATCCAAGTACTGCATTTCGGACTCTTGTTGACCATGATGGCTACTCCATTTCTTCTGAGGGATTCCTGCCCGCAGTAGTAGATATAATGGTCATCTAAGTTAAATTCACCCATTCCAGTCCATTTCAGTTTGCTGATTCCTAGAATGTCCACGTTCACTCTTGCCATCTCCTGTTTGACCAGTTCCAATTTGCCTCGATTCATGGACCTGACATTCCAGGTTCCTATGCAATATTGCTCTTTATAGCATTGAACCTTGCTTCTATCACCAATCACATCCACAACTGGGTATTGTTTTTGCTTTGGCTCCATTCCTTCATTCTTTCTGGAGTTATTTCTCTACTGATCTCTAGTAGCATATTGGGCACCTACTGACCTGGTGAGTTCCTTTTTCAGTATCCTATCATTTTGCCTTTTCATACTGTTCATGGGGTTCTCATATATTAATACCATAAAAATATTGGGTTTTCTCCATTTCCTCTGCCACTGTTTCAGTATATAGTACAAACTCTAGAGCAGCTGTGGTAGATAGAGTTCTAAGATGATTCCCCTATATTTCTAACACTTGGCATATAAGCCCTAGATGGTGATATAGATGATAATCGTATAATTGAGATAAGAGCATAAGATAATTTGTAGCTTATAACATCTTTCCCTTGAGTGCGGACAGAACACATAAATATACTGGATCATCTGTACCATGATTCAGTTCAGGTCAGTTGCTCAGTCGTGTCCAAACCTTTGCGACCCCATCAACTGCAGCACACCAGGCCTCCCTGTTCATCACCAACTCCCGGAATTCACTCAAACTCATGTCCATCAAGTCAGTGATGCCATCCAGCCATCTCATCCTCTGTCGTCCCCTTCTCCTCCTGCCCCCAATCCCTCCCAGCATCAGGGTCTTTTCCAATGAGTCAACTCTTTACATGAGGTGGCCAAAGTACTGGGGTTTCAGCTTTAGCATCATTCTTTCCAATGAACACCCAGGACTGATCTCCTTTAGAATGGATTGATTGGATCTCCTTGCAGTCCAAGGGACTCTCAAGAGTCTTCTCCAACACCACAGTTCAAAAGCATCAATTCTTTGGCGCTCAGCTTTCTTCACAGTCCAACTCTCACATCCACACATAACCACTGGAAAAACCATAGCCTTGACTAGACAGACCTTGTTGGCAAAGTAATGTCTCTTCTTTTCAATATGCTGTCTAGGTTGGTCATAACTTTCCTTCCAAGGAGTAAGCGTTTTTCAATTTCATGGCTGCAATCACCATCTGCAGTGGTATTGGAGCCCCCAGAAATGAAGTCTGACACTGTTTCCACTGTTTCCCCATCTATTTTCCATGAAGTGATGGGACCAGATGCTATGACCTTAGTTTTATGAACATTGATTAGGTTCCATTATATAGCCTGGTTAAAAGAATTTTAAAGATATAATTAAAGACACTGATCAATTGATTATAATTGTAATCGAAAGGAAGATTTCTCTGGGCAGTCTGCTCTAATCCTTTTTACAAATGATTCCTGTAAAAGAGAAACTAGAGGTAAGAAATAAGAATTAGTAAATCAGCTCTCCTATTCTCCTTGAAGAAGCAGACTGCCATGCTGTAAAGAGATTGAAGGGTAACCACTAGGGGCTGAAGCCCTCAGTCTTACAACCATAAGGAATTGATTTATACCAGCAACCAATGAGCTTGGAAGGGATTCAAGTCCCAAGAGGCATCACAGGACTGGCCACCACCCTGACTGCATTTTTATGACCATGGACAGAAGACACACTTAAGCTTTACCAGTATTCATTGGAGAAGGAAATGGCAACCCCCTCCACTGTTCTTGCCTGGAGAATCCCAGGGATGGGGTAGCCTGTTGGGCTGCCATCTATGGGGTCGCACAGAGTTGGCCATGACTGAAGCAACTTAGCAGCAGCCTCAGCAACCTATGGATACTGTGATATGGTAAATCTATATTATTCTAGGCTTTCAAATCCATACCTTTTTTTTTTTTTTAAATCTCAGAATTTGTCTTTGAAGTTAAGGCAACTATCACAAATATGTAAAATGCTGGAGTAGTTTTGGAACTGGGCAATAGGTAGAAACAGAGAAAATTCTTGGAGTGTGATATGAAGAGTCTAAATCACTTTAGAGAAGGCCTGTGTCACCTTCATCAGACCACTAGTCATAATCTAAGCCTTAAGGTTGCTGCCAGTACAGGGTCAGAAGGCAATGAGAAACAGGTTCTGTTACTGGAAACCAGAAGGGGGACACTTATTATATGGTGGCAGAAAGCTTAGAGAAATTGTGTCTTGCAGTTGTGTAGAAAACAAAATTTGTAATAAATCTTCATATTTAGCTAAGGAGATTATCAGGTAAAATGTTAAGTACTGTTTTGTTTTGTTTTTGTTTTTTGCTGTTTATAGTAAAATACGAGAGGAAAGACACAAAGTAAAAGTAGAACTGTCAAACAAAAAGGAACCAGGATGCATAATTCTAAAACTTCTCTTCTGCAGATGAGAAAGATGCTAAACATCAGAGATGTATGCAAACATTGTAGTACAGAGAAAAAAAAAGAGTGTAGTATACAGACAAGTAAGCTTCCCTGGTGGCTCAGTGGTAAAGAATCTGCCTGCAATGCAGGAGACTTGTGTTCAATCCCTGGGTCAGGAAGACCCCCTGGAGAAGGAAATGGCAACCCACTTCAATATTCTTGCTGGAGAAATCCCATGGACAGAGAGGAGCCTGGCAGGCCACAGTCCACAGCGGTCACAACAAAGTCAGGCTTGACTTAGCAACTAAACCACAACATAAGGAAAAGCCTACAAACTTTTGTTAAAATCTCAGATTGATCAAAAGATCAGACTAGTCATTCACAGAAGACCTTTTCAAGAGGTTAAGGATGTGAGGATGTGACTCATACCTTCTTACCCAAACCAGAGGGGCTCTAGAAGCTTAAGGGTGTTGCCCCTCAGCCATTTCAGTATAAGCCTAAAATGCAATCAGAATTATCTCAAAAAAGATCTAGGAATGTGACTTTAATCTAAAGCAATGAAACCTAGTGGACTCAAAAAGGGTTTTGAGAAATTTTATTTCTGTAGAAACACTGCCGACTTACACTGAAATGATTGAGGTAGTACAAGATGAAGGTGTTTTTGTACCCACAAGAACTCTACTGCCACAAAACAGGCTGTGGAATCTACACACCTACAATCATAGTCTTCCTTTCATGAAAAAGAGATGACTCAGGTCAGATTGAAGAGCCCAGCTGAGAGCCCAGGGGATTATACCCAAACACTGAAACCTGATGGAGGGAAATACGACCCTTATCCACCAGATTTCAGGATGATTATCGCTACTTCTTAATCTTTATTTACTCCTCGTTTGAAATGAACTGTCTATAACTGGTGGCCTAAGTCTTGCTGTTGGGAGTATTAAGGGCATGTAAATAGAAGTTTTAGTTTCATAGATGCCTAGCTAGAGAGGAAGTCCTGCCCTGAGATCTGGACTGACAGATTGTACTTAGGAATCTCATCCACACTTGATTTAGAGAATGAGATTTGGGACACTCAGCTAGCTGATGCTATAGAAAGTGAAGTCACTCAGTCATGTCTGACTATGTGTGACCCCATGGACTGTAGCCTGCCAGGCCCCTCCATCCGTGGGATTTTCCAGGCAAGAATACTGGAGTGGGTTGCCATTTCCTTCTCCAGGGAATCTTCCCAACCCAGGGATTGAACCCGGGTCCCCACACTGCAGGCAGTCTCTTTACCGTCTGAGCCGCCAGGGAAGCCCTGCTGCTGCTGTCACTTCAGTCCTGTCCGACCCTCAGTGACCCCACGGACTGCAGCCTGCCAGGCTCCTCCATCCATGGGATTTTCCAGGCAAGAGTACTGGAGTGGGTGCCATTGCCTTCTCCGCAGGGAAGCCCTAGCTGATGCTATGTTAAACAATACTGGAGATCTTGGGAATGGGTGAACATACTTCGTCTGCAGGAGAGAAGTGAGTTGTAGGTGCCATAGGGTGGGTTTTAGTTGGCAGAATTCTCAGATGGCCCCAAGGTTTATCTCACTAGTGTATGTGCCTTGAATAACCCCCTCCACCAGGGTATGGGAAGAATACAAATGCAATAAGAAAAAAATTTCATCATTAGGTTTTGTCCTGTGAAAAAGGCAAAGGGATTTTGCAAAGTCAATAAAGGTCCTTGTCAGTTGACTGAGTCATCAAAAGGTGGTTATTTGGGGTTGTTGTTGTGCAGTCATTAAATCGTGTCCAACTCATGGATTGCAGTGCACCAAGCTTCTCTGTCCTTCACGATCTTCTGGAGTTTGTTCAGACTCATGTCTATTGAGTCGGTGATACTATCCAACCATCTCATACTCCATCACCCCCTTCTCCTCCTGCCCTCAACATTTTCCAGCATTGGGATGTTTTCCAATATGTTCCTTCTTTGCATCAGGTGGTCAAAGTATTGGAACTTCAGTTTCAGCATCAGTCCTTCCAATGAATATACAAGGAATATTATTTTGGGGTAGGTCTGACCTAATTGGCTGGGCCCTTAAAAGATAGTTCCAGAAGTAAGAGACTCTCCTGCTATCTATGAAAAAGGAGACCACTGTGACTTCTACACCTTAATGGGAATTAATTCTGCTGCTGCTACTGCTAAGTCGCTTCAGTTGTGTCCAACTCTATGCGACTCCATAGACGGCAGCCCACCAGGCTCCCCTGTCTCTGGGATTCTCCAGGCAAGAATACTGGAGTTGGTTGCATTTCCTTCTCCATTGCATGAAAGTGAAGTCACTCAGTCATGTCCGACTCTTCGAGACCCCATGGACTGCAGCCTATCAGGGTCCTCCATCCATGGGATTTTCCAGGCAAGATTAGTGAAGTGGGTTGCCGTTGCCTTCTCCCATTAATTCTGCTAACAAACATGAAATTGTAAGAACACCACAAGCCTCAGATGAAACCCACCTTTAATTCTGCCTTGTGAGACTGACAAAGAGTGAGATAATGGTTTAGTCATCTAAATTTGTGGTAATCTGTTCTATGGCAAAAAGTACAAATACATCAGTTCAGTTCAGTTCAGTCACTCAGTCATGTCTGACTCTTTGTGACCCCATGAATCACAGCATGCCAGGCATTCCTGTCCATCACCAACTCCCGGAGTTCACTCAGACTCACGTCCATTGAGTCCGTGATGCCATCCAGCCATCTCATCCTCTGTCGTCCCCTTCTCCTCCTGCCCCCAATCCCTCCCTGCATCAAAGTCTTTTCCAGTAAGTCAACTCTTCGCATGAGGTGGCCAAAGTACTGGAGCTTCAGCTTTAGCATCATTCCTTCCAAAGAAATCCCAGGGTTGATCTCCTTCAGAATGGTCTGGTTGGATCTCCTTGCAGTCCAAGGGACTCTCAAGAGTCTTCTCCAACACCACAGTTCAAAAGCATCAATTCTTCGGCTCTCAGCCTTCTTCACAGTCCAACTCTCACATCCATACATGAC